>JAGFNQ010010201.1:0-104221 GCA_024364735.1 Boesenbergia rotunda
GAACATGAAGAACACCTGAAGATAGTGTTGCAAACCTTACACCAAAAGGAGTTGTACGCCAAATTCTCAAAGTGTGAGTTTTGGCTTGATCGGGTGGCCTTCCTAGGCCACATTATTTCCAAGGAAGGTATTATGGTAGACCCAGCCAAGATTGAAGCAGTTAGTAACTGGAGTCAACCAAAGAATGCTAGTGAGATCAGAAGTTTTCTGGGTTTGGCAGGGTACTACAGAAGGTTTGTGGAGGACTTTTCAAAGATAGCTTCACCACTTACATCCCTTACCAGAAAGAATAAGAAGTATGAGTGGACTGAAGACTGTGAGCAGAGTTTTCTTGAGTTGAAGAAGAGACTAACAAGCGCTCCTATTCTTACAGTACCCGAAGGTGATAAGAGCTTTGATATTATAGTGATGCATCAAAGCTAGGACTTGGAGCAGTCCTTATGCAAGAAGGCAAAGTCATAGCTTATGCTTCCAGGCAACTCAAGGACTATGAAAAGAATTACCCCACTCATGATTCTGGAGTTGGCAGCTGTAGTTTTGCTCTAAAGATATGGAGGCATTACTTGTATGGAGTGCAGTGTAAGATTTATACAGATCACCAGAGTCTGAAATATTTCTTCACTCAGAAAGACCTCAATATGAGACAGCGAAGGTGGCTCGAGTTAGTGAAGGACTATGACTGTGAGATTCTTTACCACCCTGGTAAGGCAAATAGAGTAGCAGATGCACTGAGTAGAAAACTTGTGCCACTTTGATGTCCTTATCATCATTGGCACCACCATTACAGAAGGAGATAGTAGATTATGGAGTGGAGATTATTGATGGGCAGCTAGCTCTATTGACACTAGAGTCGACTTTGCTTGAAGAGATACAGAAAGAGCAAGCTGAGGATTCTGATATCCAAAGGATCAAGCAAGAGGTGCAAGAAGAAGAGAGTAAAGGGTTTAGAGTATCTGACAGTGGGATACTCTACTATGGTGACCGTTTATGTGTCCCCAATCATGAAGAGCTGAGAAAGAAGATTCTTGAAGAAGCCCATGGAACTCCCTACTCAATGCATCCTGGTTCCACTAAGATGTACCAAGATTTGAAAAGAAGATTTTGGTGGTCCGGGATGAAGAGAGACATAGCTAAGTATGTCAGCACCTGCCTGACATGTCAGAGAGTTAAAGCAGAACACCAGAGACCAGGAGGTGTCCTACAGCCCATTCAGATTCCAGAGTGGAAATGGGAAGACATAGCCATGGATTTCATAGTTGGTCTACCAAAGACAACTAATGGCTATGATGCTATTTGGGTGATAGTAGATAGATTGACCAAGTCTGCCCACTTTTTGGCAATCAGAGTGTCTTACTCAATTGAGAAGTTAGCCCAATTATATGTGCAGGAAGTGATCCGACTACACGGAGTCCCGAAGACCATTATCTCTGATAGGGATGGTCGTTTCACATCACACTTTTGGGAGTGTGTACAGACAGCGTTAGGCACCAAACTGAAATTCAGCACAGCATTCCATCCCCAGACCGATGGACAGACAGAGAGAGTGAATCAGGTACTAGAAGATATGCTCAGAGCTTGTGCATTGGACTTCAAGGGTAGTTGGTGCAAGTATTTATGTTTAGCTGAGTTTGCCTACAACAACAGTTACCAAGCCACTATTGGTATGGCACCCTATGAAGCTCTTTATGGTAGGAAGTGCAGATCTCCCCTCTGTTGGTATGAAGGTAGTGAGAAGAAAGAAATGGGATCTCAGACTGATCTTATAGAGGATACCACAGAAGCAATCAGGAGCATCCGCCAGAGGATAGAGACTGCTCAGAGTAGGCAGAAGAGTTATGCAGATGTACGTCGTAGGCCGTTAGAGTTTGAAGTTGGGGATACAGTTTTCCTCAAAGTAGCACCCATGAAGGGAGTGATGAGATTTGGTAAGAAAGGCAAGCTAAGTCCTCGATACGTAGGACCTTACCCAGTGATAAAGAGAGTTGGTAAAGTAGCTTATGAGTTGGAGCTACCTTCAGAAATGTCAGCAATACATAACGTATTTCATGTTTCAATGTTAAAGAAGCATATCCCAGATGCCAACCAAGTGATTGAGCCACAGATGGTACAAGTGCAAGAAGATCTCAGTTATGAAAGTCGACCTATTCAGATAATAGATCGAGCAAATAAGAAGCTGAGGAACAAAGTGGTACCATTAGTGAAAGTCTTATGGCTGAATCAGAAGTATGAAGAGGCAACTTGGGAATCAGAAGAGAGCATGAGGCAAAGGTATCCAGAGCTGTTCTAAGTTCGAGGACGAACTTTTTATAAGGTAGGGAGGATTGTAACGCCCCAAAATTTCCATTTTTAGTTCTTAAAGTCCTTAGAATTATTTAAAAATGGTTTAGAAATATTCTAGATATTTTTAGGAATTTTTAGATATTTTTATGGAATTTTCGAGTCCGTTTGGTATTTTGGAAAAAGAAAAGAAAAGGAAAAAAAAATGGAAAAAAACCAATTAAAGGGGCAGCTGGGGATTGAACCCGCGACCACAGGGAGCAAGGGAAGCCAACGAACCAGCTGGGCTAGGGTATCAAGCACAGAAAAGGAGGAGAGAATAATGTTGTAGTGTAGTTAAGCCTTTTCATTAAGAGGTATATTAAGCCGCTTAAGTCGCGTGGAAAGGGAGGCTAGGGTTGTGTCGGCGCGTGAACAGGGAAGAGAGGCGAGGAGAGGAGGCGAATTCGAGGGTTCTTCTTCTTCTCCTTCTTCTTCACCTTCCCCCTTGAGTAGAGAAGACCTAGGATTGCTTCCTAGGGCTAAAGGTGGAAGCTTTTCAAAGAAGGAGGGGAAAAGATTTGTTAGGGAGTTTTCTCCCTGTTTTTGTGAGTTTTCTTCAAGACCGATGTAAGTAAATCACTCACCTGCAATAGGAGTAGTTTTCGTTACGAAATTCTTGCTATAAAGCCATGATTTCGAAAAAGAAGCACGTTTTGAGAAACCTTGCTAATTGCATGTTTAGATTGTTAAAGTTGCATGTTTTCTTATGTTAGAAATCCAATTAAATGGTATTGAATGTAAGTAGGCCAAGCATGATAAGTTTTAATATGAGAAAGGACCCAAAAGTGAAGTTTTGGGTTAAGGGCACATAGTGTGCTTGATGGAAGTTTAATGTAAGGAAGGTTAAGTTCTTTTAATGCAAAAGAAAAGTTAGTTGATAAGTATGAATAAGTATAGTAAGAAAAGTATTTTACTTTTGTGAAAGAGACATGTACCGGGCAAATGTAAGGCCCACAGAAAGTTAGTAGAAAGTTCTAATAGGATGCGGTGGCTAGCTACCTCGCAACCTATTAGAAAAGCGCGCAGTTGGTACACTGATACCATGGTACAATGTCAAGGCCTAAGAGAAAGTTGATTATTTATTTTCAAGTATATAAGTATGATCAAGTAGTTTCTTTTTTGAGAAAGTGTTTAATTATTATATGTGTACCTTGATACAATGCAAGCATGATAAAGTAGTTCAAGTAGTAAGCACGGTTAGTTGTGTACTTTGATACATTAACAAACATGATAAAGTGTTTCAAGTTGTAAGCATGTTTAGTTGTAAGTTTTGAAGTAAGTAAAGTTTTAAATCATTCTTCGAAATGAGCATGTTTAGTATTGACATCATGATTTTGTGAGTAGGGATTTACTTACTAAGCATTGTGCTTATTAGTTGCATTTTCCTTCTATTGCAGATAAAGGAAAAGAGAAAGCGTAAGTTGGGAGGCGACAGGACTTGCATTGATGTTCAGAGGAGGTGGAACCGGGGTAAAAGATCCGTTGGGTTGAGTATGAGTAGAGTTTGGTATTTAGAAACATTTAGTTTTATGTTTTGAATAGTAAAGAGTGAACCAATGTGTTTAATTTCCGCATAGAGTAAGAAGTTGATACAACTTGAAGATGTTTACTTATGTTTTTCCATATGCTTGGTTAGTTTGGTTAAGTTCCGTATTAGTTTCAATTTCAAGAGTTTGGATTGGTTTTGAGTTGCCAATGTGCCAAATAAACTAGTATATATGATAGATTTGAAGTTATATCTTAATGCGAAGTGATAGTATGTGATTTGTGGATGTTTGAAAGGGATTTTCAGGTCTGAAATTTGCAGTTTCAGGCGTGCCAGTCGACTGGCTCAGATACCAGTCGACTGCTATATCGAACAGAACCTTCTGTTCGATATGGCAGTCGACTGACCATATACCAGTCGACTGACACCAGTCGACTGATATAATAGCAGTCGACTGCTACCATTAAAGAAAAACTGGGTAGAGCAGCTGGTTAGTGCTTTAGTGTTACAACTAAGAAGTCTAGGGGTCAAATCCTGGCAAAGCAAATAAAATGAAAGTTGTTTTGTTTTTTTTTTGAAAAAAAAAAGAAGGAAGAAAAAAAAAATTCAGAGCAAATTAAGGGGACTCAAGTAGGTGTAACCTAAGGCTAAGGATAAGGTAAAGTTAAGGTCCAGTAAATGTGGCGCCCGCCTTAAGAGAGAAAGTTAAGAGAAGTCTGGTCGTCACAACTAGCTCGACCGCCCACCAGTATGGAGGTCTTTGTGAGGACGCACAAGAAAAAAGATGACATATTCGTAGATTCTCGTTCTGCGGCCATCCATGTAAGAACATTACTTAGTGTTTATTTTAGTTACATTTTAGTACGATTCATCGAATTACTTATTAATCATGTTCTATTACAATATAGGCGGAAATGACCGAAAGAGTCGCTCAGGCATCTCAGCCTGCAGTTGAGGGGGGAGAGTTTCAATCTCTATCCACCGAGACACTTAATGACATATATTATGATGTTGTCGAAGGACGGACAAAGAACTCTACCATCTACGGCTTTGGCTCTCAGGCCAGAGTTGCATTTGATGATCGCTTGAGGGCTCCGAGGGGTCGATCCAGTTACCATTCATCTTATTCCAGTGAGATGCATAGAATATTAGAAGAAAATCGAGATCTGCGCAGTCAAGTTCAATCAGTGCGAGGAGAGATGGCGGAATGGATAACCGCTGAGAATGAGAGGAGGACCGCTGATACAGCGGCGAGGGCAGCTGAAGAAGCGGCGAGGGCAGCTGAAGCAGCAAGGAGAGATGAGGAGCATCAGTAGCTTATTGCACAAAATAGAGATCTCATGAGTCGTATGCGATTCCTCCTAGATGGCTTGCCTCGTCCGCCATCACAGGACGCCCAAGGGCCCTCTCATCCGCCGGCTGATTATGTTTTTTTAAGGTATGTTCAATTACATATTAAACCTTGTAAAATATATTTATTAACAAGTACTATAATCCAAGCATTTATTAACAATTGTCTGGATTTTAGATTGATTCAGCATTTGTCTTAAAAATTAATTTGTTTTCTTTGCTTTAATACAAAGTGAAGGATACTATTAAGTGTACCTAGAAAATCTGATTCCCCCATCCCACCACCACCACCACCACCACCACACACACACACAACCTATTGTATAAAAATATCCTCCTCGATCTTTCAAGCTATTTGACCATTTGGAAAAAAAATTGGACAGAAAATCTGCTATTGTACATTCTTGACAGCTTCTTTGTATAGCATATAACTTTAATTTAATATACTTGAGCATATTGGTATCTAAGCAATTTGAATTAAGCTCTTATAGTTGTACTTCTGAAAAGTCAAATGCAGTGGTAACAAGGTTTTTCATGCCAGAGTAAATAGAGATTAGTTTAGATAAATCACTGAATTTGAGATTCTTATACAATTGAATTTTTCTTTCTCATTCATTAGAAGAGACCTGAAGATGTGCTCTTAGAAGATGGGGAAGAGATATATTTTCCAGCATTACATCTTGGCACTGAAAAGTCAAATGCAGTGGTAAATAAGAATTAAGCTCTTATAGTTGTACTTCTTATTAGCACAACCTGATGCAGTTTATTATTACTAGTTGCTCCAACTTGAGACTTTGTTCTCTCGTCATAATTTACAAAACTCTCAAATCAAATATAAGTTAATGGATTATGGTATTTCTTTCTTTCATCTAGGCTTTTAGCATTGTTTTACTAGTTAATGGATTATGGTATTTCTTTCTTTCATCTAAGTGGATCATCCTGGATTAATAGCTTTGGCGGTTTGCATTAGTATTATGGTAATTAGGAAATTAGGACAACTAATCTTTTCTTCTGGGCATGGTTTACTGGTGTCTGCACCCCTTATGGGCTTAGTTTATGTAGAAACTCACACTATACTAATTAATTTGATATTTTTGTTGTATATTTGAGCATAATATCGTGTTTCATCTTTATAATGATTTATTTACTTATTCAAATTCGCTACTCTACAAAAGCTTGAAATTTTACTGTTAGTGTTTAGTTAATTTTTCTTACCGAACTCATGTGAACCAACATTCTAATGACATGAGTCTTAAAACTGATATAAGATTGTCACATGCCTTGATACAATGGATTTCTTGATGGTAGGATAATTGAAGAAAATCTGTAAAAGGATCTGCAAAAGGCAAAGGCATCCTTGTGGTTTAACTAGTTTACAAATCATGAATGCATCCTTGTGGTTTAATTAACAGGATCTGCTAAAGGCAAAGCAAGTGAAGAATTCATTTCTCTAAAAGGAAGTGTTTTTGGTCTATTATGGCCTTAATAAACATCTTATGGGTAATCAAAATTTAAGAATTATTCCTCTTCTTGGTTTCTTGGTGTTACTTAAAAACTTTACAGAGTTGATTAACATTTGTTATCCAAATACTCACATATTATACATGATTGTCCATTTTTTTGATATCCATCTTTTCAATGCATTTAAATTCGTGCATCAATCAATTTCTTTGTCTAATTGTTAAGATATTTGTATGTTATTCGCGTATAGATTACTTCTTTATCTCATTCTGGATTGTAGTTAGGCGAATTGCTTCATTTATGGATGAAAAACTTTAGAAACTAAGATGTTAAAAAAGTGGAATCAAAATTGAATGTAATGTTGGTTCGAATATAAGCCCAAGAGTCATAGATAAATACCTTGGATAGATTATTCAACAAACAAACACTGATGAAGATATCATTACTAGGAAGAATGGGTGCTTAAAGTGGACAAGAACCTTTGGAGTCTAATTGTTTTAAATTTCAACATGCTTATGCTTGTATAAAGAATATCCTTGGCTGTCCTTTGGATTATTTGATGCCATCAAATATGATTAGAATAATTCTTGCAAAGCTATACTTTTTCAGGTTCATAATTACTTCAGGTTCATCATAATTACACCTATAACCTTATTGGTCAAATATAGGTCTTGTAATTTTTATATGATATTTAATTATTGTTATTGCACAGAAAGATCTTGCTCTATTTCTATCTCATTTGCTTAATGCATTTTTTTAATGTTTTCTCAGGATTATTCCGAAGTCTGTGATGCTAAAGGAGGTGTTGAAAACCGAAATTTTCAAGGACTTAGTTGTAATTTTCTGGACTTGGAGGGTTTAAATGCAAAAGGCCCAAAAAAAACTATTTATAAACCCTAAATAACATCACCCCGAATCAGTCCCCCCGCCCCCCGTCGTCGACTTCCCTTGCACGAAACCAAAACCACCCGGTCCACTTCTTCTCTGCCCCGACACCGTCAAGCCCTAGCCATCGCCCACCGATTTCTTCCCTTCTTCTTCTTCTCTTTATCTTCTTGCGACCGTTTTCCTTATCGTGCCGCCGCCCTCGCGCGAGACAACCGCCGCCGGGGACTTGTTCTTCGACCGATTCTTGCTGTGTGTCGGCGAGTAGCGTCGCCTAACACTGGTGCCATCTCTTCTACGCGCAAGTGAGCCGTCGGTGATCGTTCTCTCCTTTTCTTGATCCCTGCCGGACAGACTTCACAGTAGGTAAGGGTTGATGTTAATTTCGTTTTGGTTAGTAGATGGTTTCTGTGGAATCGAATCTAGAGATTTACTCTAAAATAGCATGAAGAATTCATGTGTTCTGATCTAGGGTGGATTTTGGAAGTTTGTTGTGAGTTTGTATCATGACTATTGTTACTTTTGTGTGTTGTTTTAGGTTACTATTTGAACTTGTGGCTTGAGGATTAGAATTAAGTTGTAGGATAGCCTCATTATCTTGTTGTTGTCCTATTTTTGCTAGAATTCGAGGATTTGTTCTAGGTTTCTAGCTTGGTTTCCTTGCTGTGAGTTCTTTTGGAGCTTTGGCTGTTGTGTTAGGGGTTTGTGATGCTAGGTCTTGAGATTTGTATTGGGTTTAAGTTGGTGAAACTCAATTGCTATGAGTTTTGGAGGAGTTGCTATTAATGAGTTGTTGATTTGTTAACAAATGATTTTCCATTCTGGGATGATGGATTAAACTAGGTCAACTAATTGGATTGAGCCTAGAATTGGTAGCCTAGATTTCCCTAATCTAGTTTAGTATTAAATTTGCTACTTTATTAATTGTGATTATAACTAAACATTATCCTTGGTACAGGACACTGAGTTCGGTATGTATTGTTGATCATGTGGGAGATTCTCTTCTCGTATTTGGACACGTTCTAAAGTAAAAGGCGGGTACTTCTTCTTTGTATTCGAGTATTTTCTTTACCTTAAAGCATGACTATTTTATGTCTAGTAGGTTGCTTGACCTTATTCCTTGTCGTTTGTTATTTTAACATCGCCGTTGGTACTTATTCTTTGTTGATCTTCGAGTATTCCAAATTCGTATCTGTACAGTCTTCTATTGGTTTTCTGTTCTGTAAAGTGCCGCTTGTACGCAAGTACTTAGAAGTCCATTAAACACAGATAGGTTTATTTGGCATTAGAAACACCCTACCTAGTAGTGTAGGTGCATAATCGTTGGTTTTCGATTTCTGGTTGGTTGTATCGATGCATGTTTTACTTGTTGGATTTTGTTGCATCGTTGTTTCTCCGGTTGTTCGTGCATCTCGTAGCATGCACCATATCTGCACGTTGCATACTAACGACTGTTGGGCTTCCATATGGTTAAGCCGTCGTTAGTCATTTAGTTGCTCGATTCACTCAACCACTTGTTGTCGTGGTAGTTGTTAGAGTGCGAGCAACAGTCCTGTTATGTTATACATGTTGTAGCTGTAGGCAAACAGTGACACCCTCACTGTTATTTTCGAGGGATATTAGAGCTGTTGGTGGCTCACCCTCACCGTTGTTTTCGAGGGATATTAGAGCTGTTGGTGGCTCCCCCTATGTATCGGGGTTTTTGGAGTAGTTGGCTCCCCAGCATCCTGTCCACTCAACCACACCTTTGTGGTATTCGTTGGAGTGCGTACAGTTGTCATAGCCCTACCCCACTCGGTCACACAGATGAGATGTGTTGACGGCTTGACTGGCGTCAGGGGTGACACATGTCATTGCATCATATGCATACGTATTTCGTTTATGCATTTTCTTGTGATTGTTGCATTTATATGAGCTATGGTTGTTGCACTTGATTGACATGTATCTATATCTTAGTTTTATTGTTGTTGCGTTATTTTACGTCTGTTTAGTTGTTATTCAGTTTTTATAACATGCTGTTCTATATATGTTATGCATGTTTAGGTGATTCTATATTTCTTATGGACTGTACTCTATTGTTTCTCTACTTAGATATCCTTTATTATGTCATGCTTATTGTCTACTCATATACCCGTAGAGTCCGCCCGGACTCACCACCGCTACCTCCCATTTTTGTTTCAGGTAGATATTTTGCTTGGAGCCAGGAGATGATCCAGTTGCCAGCCCCTCAGTCCCTCAGTTCCACCGGGTTATTTTATTTGGAGTTGTTTCAGAGTTGGTTCTTCGTAGTTTCTTTGTTTCCGCATTTTATTTTACTTTCTAGTATGGTATTGACAAATTTGTAGTCATGTCTTATTGGTCGGGTTTATTCGTTATGGAGTTTCTTTTTAAGTTGTAGTTTCTGTCACGCCCCCAAAGGCACATGCTTCCTCGAAAATCGGACAGCATCTCCCCTGTACGGCGGACAATATGGGGCAAATATACATAATATCTCCACCAATATAGCTAAGCCACAAGCGGCTGGCATCACAACAATAAGTAATAAACACAACCATGCAATTTATATCGAAACAAAATAAATGGATGGCTCAGTCATCTTAAACATAAAAGAAGGTCTACAAACCAGTAATAACGACAAAATCCAAAACCAATACTTGACAAGGAACTAACTGCGGAAATAAAACAGACACTAGAACAAACCAAAGCAAACCGACACGGTGGGACTGAGGGACTGGACTGGATCATCTCCTGGCTCCAAGTAAAATATCTACCTGCTACCTGAAACAACAAAAAGGAAAGCAGGGGTGGTGAGTCCGGGTGGACTCTGCGGGTATATGAGTAGACAAATAAGCATGACATAAATAAGATAACGAAGTAGAGAATCAAAAGGTACAGTCCATAAGAAATATCAGATTTACCTAATCATGCATAACCAATATAATACGACATGGTATAAAATCCGAATAACGACTAAACAGGTATAGAACAACTCAACAACAGTAATATTAAGATAGACATGCATGTCATACATATGCAACAATCATAGCTCATATAAGTGCATCAAACACAAACAAATGCATAAAAGAAATACGTATGCACATGATGCAATGACATGTGTCACCCCTGACGCCAGTCAAGCCGTCAACACATCCCATCTGTGTGACCGAGTGGGTAGGGCTGTGACAACTGTACCACTCCAACAACAACAATAATACTAAACAACAATAATACCACATAAGGCGTGGTTGAGTGGACAGGATGCTGGGGAGTCTACACTCCAACCCCTATACATAGGGGGAGCTATACAGTTGCAAAATATCCCTCTATAAACAACGGTGAGGGTGAGCCACCAACAACTCATCTCTCTAAATACAACGGTGAGGGGTGTCACTGTCTGGCATGACATGAAAAACACTCGCACTCCAACCACTACCATGACAACATGTGGTTGAGTGAATCGAGCAACAATATGACTAACGACGGCTTAACCAAATGTAAGCCAACAGTCGTTAGTATGCAACGTGCAAGTATGGTGCATGATATACGATGCACGAACAACCGAAGAAACCACGATGCAATAAAATCCAACGAGTAAAACATGCATCGATACAACCAACCGGAAATCGGAAACCAACGGTTATGCACCTACACTACTAGGTAGGATATTTCTAATGCCAAATAAACCTATCTGTGTTTAATAGACTTCTAAGTACTCGCGTACAAGCGATACTTTACAGAACAGAAAACCAACAGAGGACTGTACAGAAACGAATTTGGAATACTCGAAGATCAACGAAGAATAAGTCTCAACGGCGATGTTTAAATAAAGACAAAGAACAAGGTCAAGCAACCTATAAGACATAAACTAGCCATGCTTTAAGGTAAAAGAACTACTCGAGTACAAAGGAGAAATACCCGCCTTTTATCGAAGAATTCCGTAAACAAGGACTTTTCACGATCAACCAAACGAGTCCAATTTAAGGTCCTGTATAAATGATAAAATTTAGCTAATTATAAATTAATAAATTAGCTAAATAAAATACAACAGTACTGCAAGGGGGTGGTCTCGGGCGCACAGCGACTCAACGAGGTCTGCGATCAGGGAGATCGACGACAGTGCGAAGGATAGGGACGGCGTAGGCTATGCTTGAGGTGCAGCGCCGAAGAGAAGAGGAAGGAAGAAGATGAAGGAGGAGTCTCCGGTGGCATTCGACGCAGAGGAGGAAACGCCTTCGCGAACCGCCGCGTGCGTGGGGAAGGGTCGGCGTCAGGGCAGAGGAAGAAACTGAAAGGGGTCGAGGAAGAGAAATGGGAAGTTAGGGCTTTTTAGGGGTTTATATTAGTTTTGGCCTTTTTGCAAATAAGCCCTCCAAGTCTGAAAAATCACAACTAGGTCCCTAATTTGCAAAGAGACCCTCTAAAATTTCGGTTCTCAACAGTTTCTTTTTATGCCTAAAAGGTGGCTGAGCCACCCATTATTTCTTTTGTTGATATAAGAACTGCGTGGTTGTGTTTACTTCTATTTATTGTGATGCTAGCCACATGTGGCTAAGCTATATGGGTGAGAATGTATGTATATTTGCCCCATATTGTCCGCCGTACAGGGGAGATGCTGCCCGATTTTCGAGGAAGCATGTGCCTCTGGGGTCGTGACAATTAATAACTTTCCTTTACCCCAGATTAAATATTTACATCGATATGAACATCTCTAATCCCTCAATTGACCACTATGTCAAGAGCATATTCAACATCTCTAATCCATACATTTATTCACAATCACATTTTAAGTAGTTAACAAAAAATATAACTGGTCGACTAGTGAATAAGTATTACAGATGTAAATCAATTTTAATCTTCCTTTTTAGCTAGAATTTATTCATTCTAATCAGTCTCTTTCCTAGTCATGCTCCATAGACTGAATCATTCATAACCAATATGATATACACTAAAGTAGCAGACACTGATTAAAACTTCAAGTGGACAGCTAAATAGTCACTTAGGGTAAGATTGAGATTAACTTATAATCTCAAGGGTCTCACATAGTAGAGAAGCAGGAATCCATTCTCATACTATCCTTATTGTCGCTATAGCACATGTGGTATGAATCACATGCTATGATGTTTTTCTCTTTACCAAAAAGAGTACATGTTTTTCTTAAATATTTAACATCGTACAGATTTCGATCTAGACATACCTAATGTCTAATCCGAATTCAACTTATAAATTCTAATCTGGCCTTTAATAGGTTTAGTAAATGGTGGGTGCATTTACTTCGATCATTAAATAAATGATCTCATCTTAATATAAAAATCAAGGGGATATCAACTTATGAGTATGTCTCTATTTATAACTACATAAGCTGTCTCATAAGTAATGGTCTTACCTCTATTTATACTCAACAAATAGAGACGATTGTCCATGTGAGTGGACCAATCTCAGTCTGCCAACATGCTCATCGAGACTTTTATCCAAATGTAACAAATACATTTACATATAATAGATCATGACATTTCATATATATAACAGTCTTTACAATGTGTTATATCTTGCGTAGTTCCAAAGACTTCACATGTCTATGAAAAGACTCTTTAGTCAATGGCTTAGTAAAAGGATCTGCAAGCATTGCTCATGTAGGGATGTACTCAAGAATTATCTTTTTCTTATCAACAATATCCCTTACAAAATTTCTATGTGCTTGCCTTTGCTGTGATATTTAGGATCCTTGGAAAAAGCTATAGCAGCTTGATTGCCACAATACACTGTAACAGGACTCCCACTATCCCCAGCAATCTTCAGATGATTTAAGAACTTTCTCAACCAGACAGCTTCTTGTACAGCTGCTACACAAGTCACATACTAAGCCTCCATTGTCAACACACTACTAGAAAAAATGTATTTAACAACAGTGAATCACTGTTGTCGTAGGCCAAATACCACTGTTGTTAAAGGCCATGTTGTTAAAGGGGGGGTCTACGACAACAGTGAATCACTGTTGTCGTTTTGGTCTACGACAACAGTTTGACAACAGTTTTCCACTGTTATCGTATATCACATTCGACAACATTTTCACAACAGTGTTTCACTGTTGTCTTTTATTATATTCGACAACAGTTTTATAACCGTTGTCGTATATCAATAACAACAGTTTATCACCATTATCGTATGTCATATTCACCGTTGTCTTTTATTATATTCGACAACAGTTTTTATAACCGTTGTCGTATATCATAACAACAGTTTATCACCGTTGTCGTATGCCATATTCACCGTTGTCTTTTATTATATTCGACAACAGTTTTATCACTGTGTTGTCGTATGCCACCGTTTATCTACAACAACAGTTTAGCTTTAAAAAAATCTGTTGTGTGTTTGCACTGTTCCACAACAGTTTCATACCAATTTGACAACAAAGATATTTCCATTATATTTTCAATTAAAAGGCAATAATTTAACCTCGAAACAAAAACTATATATATCAAACATCATCAACATATTTACAATAAAGATCCACCACAAGCTTTCTACAGACGAAATCACAAAAGTATCTTCTGTCCAAAAACCTTTCTACAGACGAAACCACTAAAGTATCTTCTGACCCAAATTACAAGAGTTCAAATTATATATAATTCTGACCCAACTAAACTTACAATGAAGTTCAAATCACAAAAATTATAGCTTGGAAGGTCAGATTAATGGTCTTCAAACATGATCACGAACAAGTCCCTGCAGCTGGAAAAAAGAGAACAAACACTCTAATTAGTTATTCTATTAAATGCATATGTCCAATAAAAAATGATCCATGAAGATATGTATCAACAAAGAAGGGGATATAGCATGTTTCATGCACACACAAGACTTTTTCAAGTATTTCAACTCAGTCTTTTGGGATATCCCAAAATGCATATGCACGTCAGTTATTCACGATTGCATGTGTTACCAATTGTTCACCAACAGTCAGAGACTAAAGCAGGGGGCTTGCTGTTGATTTTTTATGGCATGACATGTAAAGAGATGAATATTGATTTTTGTGGCTCAGTGTTTACTGGGTTTGTAAGTTAAGGAATAATGTTAAATACCAGAAGGATCGTTGCAAAAAGATTCAGTTTAAAAGTTGTAATGAGAACATTTTGCTATGTATTTTATTGTTGGTCTTCTAAGATCTCTAAGGGATGGGATTCCATTTGGATGATACACAATTGTTAATCTAGGTTGGTAATTTTCCACCCATTTGCAAAATGGGTACATTAGAAAGCCTAGTTGGATCAAATTTCAAGGAAATTACCAAACTCCTTGAATGCCCTAGTATCATTTTGATTTGAAAAGCCTATTTCATGTTGAGGTTTTGGCAGAGTTCCTAGAGAGCTTTGAGCAAAAAAATTAATTTCAACACCTCCTCACCCTCAAAGAGATGGACCTATTTAAAGCTCTACCTAGGAAAGCATGAAGTTCCACAACGTTGTTGGATGAAATTTACATATCTCCAAATAACTAAGAGTAACTCTCTGTCTCTCTTTAATTATGTCTAAGTAAATAAGATAAATGAAATCAAACAGATATGAGATAGTACAATTCTTTCTTTACTTTTTTTTTCTCTTCCCTTAAACTATTTCATTCGCCTTCTGTTCTTTCAATAGAAGTACAGTGTATGTGTTTCCCCGTAAAAAAAGGTTTTAGCATTAGCGAATGTTAAGTAATATCTGAAAAGTTTATAATGAATTCCTTTTCCAGAATAGTAGATCTAAAGCATATGCTGTTAAAATAATGATTTCATTTTCCATAGGAAAACAATATTCTAAAAAGCATACTGACACACAAACAGAGTTTTAATGAGAAGCACATATAACAAAAAGAAATTGTTTGACCAGCATTAACAAGTTAATAAATTTTAGCATTATTAATCATAGAACCGTTTTTAGGAATATGGTTATATAGAAATACTTGATTTGAAGGAACAAATACACGATAACAAGTATCCTTCCATTAAAAGAAGAAGAAAACTAATCTTTAGAAGATCAAAACATTATCACCTTGTATTCGAGAAGAGAGTCCCAGATCAAAAGTATCATATCTCCAAAAGAGTGAGTTGTCTGTAGAACATTTAGGGCCCTCGACATGGCATTGCTAGTCTGTGAAAGGTTTGCACAAAAACAGATAAAAGGTAGCCACTTCCATTTTATTATTATAATTACAAAATCCAGTAAATGAATGTCTAAGGCTGAGATGGGATAATAACAAATTTAGAAGTTCAACACTTAAAGAATAAAATAGCAAATAATCATATTTATGGATTCGTGCATCAGTAATTCTGCATGATTGTGAAAATTATAAAGCTGTAATTGTTTGTGTTGCAGAAAGCTAATTTACTCCGCAAAGAGAAAACACAGGTATATTCTCTCCTCAAGCTGTGTTTATGTCAACTATTTGGATCGGCTGCATCAATCTTATCATTCCATCCTCCATTAAGTTCACATCCATTTAAGTTCTATGTGAGACCATATAATCAATAATATTCATATCATTTTTTATTATATTAATTAGATTATTCTTTGGTGTCTCTGCATCTTATGCCTTTTTCTCTCCAATTGATTTGAACTAGAATCAATTCATCTTATTATAAAATCTTCTATAGATTCCTACATGCATCAAAATGCCTACCAAAATAGTATCCAATAACAACTGAATGATAATTCACCAAAAAAATAAAACGTACATAGGATATAAATATATAGTTTATACTAATATATTAAGATGTTACGCAGATCAATCCTCAAAAATGAAAACATCATGTTTGAGTCAACTTGTTTATGACCTTGGTAATAATTATTCTCTACTGGACAATGTTCTTAGTTTCAAACTCATCAACAGTTAGTGAATGAATGAAGTTATCAAGGAATTAGTTGGGTCCTACATAAAAGAAATGATCAAAGCTCAACTAAACCTAGCTAATGCAATTTGGGAATCTAATAGAGCTCACGTACAAGTTTGGGAATCCAAAGGGAAACATCCAGGAATGAAGATCACAACCAAGCCTTACCTAAAAACCCACACACCAAGCTTTCCTCTGCCCCTTTCTGTTTCGATCAGAAGAAACCCAGCCACATGCAAGAGCCCTAATTTCCAAAAATCCCTAGGAAGAGGACTAGGTTAGCTCCAACTCACGGTACCAAAAACAATCAATAACGATCTCAACTCACTAGGAGGGCCGCTGGCAGTGGCACTCAGCCGGGAAGGAGCAATTCGCCTGTCGTAGCTAGCGATGAAGATGCGGTGTTGACGCAGGGTACTGCTTGCCTGGGCGTCAGTAGCTAGGGCACGCGATCGAGGAAGAAGAAAAGGTAAGTGAGGAGGCGTCGCTTCCTTGCTTGCGCGATGAAGAAGAAGAGAGCGATGTATAAGATTAAATTGCATAGCAGAGGTATGAGATGTCAAATTTGATATTAGACTTAATGAATATGATTACAAGGCCAGCGCCCAGCGAAAAGGACAACACATATCTGTCACGATACAATTTAACGAAGTCGATGTAACGAATATGATTACGACTCAAACTTCACATGGTGCAAAAGGAAGAGATGTGAATTCTGCCAAAGTTCCATTCACTTACAGAACTGTGCCTACGACCACAAGTGTCCCTGAATAGAGTGTGAATGGCTTCCATGAGATTTGAGAAAGACAAGGAAAGCAGCAACATAGAAGCAGCCTGTAGAAATAGAAATGGCAACACAAAGATATTAGTGTCGGAAACTGATTTCTGAGAGAAACATTTCAAACCTCCCAGAGTTCAACTCAATTTCCTCTATCAGGTATCTTGATGAATTGTCGAAACAAATACTTACTTTTGTGAGTATGCATAGTAATGACGAGCTAAAATATTCAAAGCGTTAGTAGATCAATAAATAGCTTTCGAACTTGAATAAGTAACCTTCAGCCAAAATGATGCAAAATTCTTACACACTATAAAGTCACCGAAAGACCAACTTCAAGCCAAACAGAAATAGGTCGCGCTTAAAGATATCAAATGACATCTTTAAGAGAAAATGAGTACCATTCCAGAAAAGCTTGTTATTAGAAGGCTCTTCCACAGGCGAGAGACGTGAGAGAGGGAGGCGCCGCAGGCGAGAGACGCGACAGAGGGAGGCGCTGCAGGTTAGGGTTCGGAATCGCGAGAGAGGGAGGCGCCGCAAGCGAGAGATGCGACAGAGGGAGGCGCCGCAGGTTAGGGTTCGGAATCGCCGCAAGCGAGACTCGAGAGACACGACAGTCGACAGAGGAAGGCGCCACAGCCCGCAGGCGAGAGTCGTGACAAAGGGTCGGGGGAGGCGCCGCAGGTTAGGGTTCGGACTTTGGAATCGTGAATCCTTAATATATACATAATATTAAATATAACCTCTTTACAGTTAACATAATATATATATATATATATATATTGTCATAATAGACAACAGTTTATCACATCAGTTGTTATAAATCCCGCCTATAGACAACAGTTATTTTATAACTGTTGTCGTTAAGTATACATACGACAACATTTTGTTATTACTGTTGTCTTTTTACGTATACAGACCAACAACAACAACGGTTAATACTAAAACTGTTGTTAAATTGACATAAGACAACAATTTATCAAAAAACCGTTGTCGATTATGTGTTGTTGAATGCAAAAATTCTAGTAGTGACAGCACTACACAAGCCTGTTTGACAGGGCTACACAAGCCTATTTCGACAACGCTACACAAGCTTGTTTCTTACTGTTCCATGAGATAGCGCTACCATTCAGCAAGAAGGCATAGCTAGATGTGGATTTTCTGTTATCAAGGTCCCTTGCCCAATATGCATTTGTAGAGCCCTTCTAGCTCAGCTTTGATCCTTTTCATTGCTTTCCAGTATCTCGATCCTAGGTTTAACTGGAAACGACTAACTAAGCCGACAACATAGCTTATATCAGGATGAGTACACAACATCGTATACATCAAACTACCAATGACACTAGCATATGATTTTTTCTTCATATCGGCTATCTCTTCAGGAGTCTTGGGAGATATACTTTTGCTCAAAATAACACCTTTCGCTGTAGGTACTTGTTCAATATTGCAATCCAACATATTAAAGTGTTGTAGCATTGACGGGCCCAAATCTACTAGTTTAATTTGTCACGAAATGTATGGGCTCATCAAATTTAAATATGAATGAATTGCTGGAAACCCTTTTTACAATCAAGAATATGGAAATGTAGTAAAGGGGCCACAGGTCGTATTTTTCTCGGGGCTAGTTGACGCTGTTTGATTTGCGCTTGTGTTTATGTGTCGTTTATGAATTTTGGGTTTCGAATGTAAATTGGGTTTTGGGTTGCAATTCCGATATGAAAGCTCAATGAAAATGAAGGAAGACAAACTAATAAACCAACCAATGTGATGGCAAGTAATGACTCAACCAATGGAAACCGAATCAACTAAAGCACTTAATCGATTTAGGAAACTGATTCTGATTTCAAAGGCAAAACAAATGCCAATCAATGAAGCAACGAAATCAAACTCGAGACAAACCAAATACAAGCAAACTAAAGCCAAATTGATACAAAAATCGTGCCATGATTTCATTGATACAAGTGAGAGCAATTGGACAAAGTTGATACCAAATTAAAGAAACTGATGTGCCAAAAGAATCTTATACCAAGCGCACCACCCAATGCTTGGTGTTAATTTCAGATCTCTTTACACAAATAAATCTGCATGAGTTGAGCAGAATTCAGAATTGTAGAATTACAGAAAATTGGCTGAGTTTCAGAAATTTCAGCAGCAATGAATGTGCCAAATTGGACCAAATTCAGAAACAAAATGCAGTTTTTGATGCACAAGAATCAGGTTTATAATGCAGAAATGAATTGCAGCTCAAATTGGATACAAACTCTAACAAATCAGCTGTGGGTAATTGCTCAAAACCAACTTCAAGAGGGATGAACTTAAGTGTGCAGAAATGAAGGGAAATTCGATGCAGAACAATTGAACAAAGTAATCTGAATTCAATGCAATGGCACACCAGAATTACATGTAACTTGGCACTAATCTAATGCTGATTTGTCATTTAGCACAAGTGCAGAAATGAAACAAAGCTTGGCACGCAGCAAATGAGTTGATACACAAGCAATAAAAGGGAAACAAGATGCAGAAATCAGGGAATAAGCTGAATTTAAAACAATGGATCACTACACTAGTAATCTAGCTACATAGAAACATAATCGAAACACTAATTAACACAGAAACAATGCAGAAAGAAACTTAAACAACTGGTACGAAAAATTCAGAAATAGGAATTACTGCAGAAATTTTTGATACGCAATCTGAAAAACAGAGACACAGCTGATACGCAACGATTAACACTGCAGAACACCCGAAATTGAATGAATAGATGATTAAACAAGCTCTATAGCTAACGAACTTGACAAATTGAAACTTACTACTGCGATAACCATTCAAAACGAAACTTACAGCTAATGAAACAGAATTCAGAAACGCAAAAACGAGATAGCAGCTAATAAACGAGATTAACCAAGCTTCAATCCCTCATCTCAGCTCACGAATCCTTGCTGTCACTCAAGGATTAGCCTCGACTTGAGAAATAAGCAATCCATACAAGAAATTGAATTAACTGATACAATGTTCAGAAAGAAATTGCAGAAATGAAATCTAAAGCTAATGACTGAAAGTTTGCTAACTAAACTAAACCTCAATCCCTATCCTTGCTGTCACTCAAGGATTGGCATCGATTTGAGGTGGTCGCGCCTCGAATTGAAGAAAAACGGAAGCAAAAATGAAGAACAGATGAAGAACTGAAGACTTGCGGCGAAGACGCGACGAGGAGAAGGTGAGCAGCGTTTCTGATTAAATAGGAGATAATGGACGGCTGTGATTAATTTGAGAAATCCAACGGTTGATCTTCATCTGATCTGACCCAAACTTTTATGATGATGATCTGGGGTCAGGATCTGCCTTGTGGTAGCTCGGATCCTCCAGATATGCAACGGATGGTCCAGATCAACTCTATCTGTGAATGGACGCTCTAGAGCCCTCCTTGCTTGATCCAACGGTTGATCTAGCTCTGATTGGGATGAAACCTTCAGATCTTGATCATAGAGCTTGATCAACCCTAACCCTAGCTCGGATTGCTTCAGATCGTCCCGGATGGCTCAGATCTAGCCGCTCTTGAATCGGACGGCCCGGATTAATCGTAGGCTTGATAATTCGATCCGGTTCACATCCGACTCAAGTTTGACCCAGTATACCCTAGGTCCAGGATCCTTTCATGCCTACAAAAATATATCAGAAAATTAGTGGCCAAATAATCCAAAAATATGTAATTTTGCAATTAAGTCCAAAATAATAGAAAATCCTAAAACCTAGGGTAAAATCACAATTAAACAATAAAAACATGGATCAAACATGGATTTTAGCACTTAAAATAATCAATAAAATGGTGCTTATCAAGCATCTTAGTGATATAAGCTTCTTGGAACAAACCCAAAAGTCTTTTTGATCGATCACAAATGATCTTCACTCCTAAGATGTACTCAGCTTCTCCTATATCTATTATGTCAAATTGTGATGAAAGCCAAAACTTGACTTCAATCACAAACTTTAGGTCACTTCCAGCTATTAGTATATCATCAATATATAATGATAAGATGACAAACTTTTCTTTATCCTTTCTTAAATAAACACAATGATCCTCATTGATCATTTCGAAATCATAAGACAAAAAGACTTCATTGAATCTTATGTTCCATTGCCTTGACACCTGCTTTAGCCCATACATAGACTTCTTAAGTCTACATACTTTATTCTCTTAACCCTCATCTATATAACCTTCTGGTTGTGTCATATAGATTTCTTCGTCAAGATTACCATTAAGGAAAGTCGTCTTTACATCCATTTGATGTAATTCTAAGTCAAAATGTGCTATTATAGCTAGGATGACTCGTATTGACACAAACTTCACAACTAGGGAGAATGTCTCTTCAAAATCAATACCCATCATTTGGGTATATCCTTTTGCAACCAAACGAGCTTTGTATCGATTAATCGACCAATCCGATTTCCTCTTAATTTTGAGAATCCACTTATTCCCAATAGCCCTTCGGCTCGGAGGAAGATCGACTAAATCCCAAAATTGATTCCTTCTCATGGACTTTATTTCCTCATCCATTGCAACTTTCCATTTCTCCTTAACTGAGCATTTCAATACTTCCTCAACCGTTCGAGGTTCTTCATCATCAACTGGGAGAATTATTAATATCTCATTCTCAATGTCAAATCTTCTCCGAGGAATAATCTGACGATTACTTCTTCGCAGGTTAGACTGTTGAGAAACTAAATCATTTATAGGTCATTTACTCCCACTAGGTTGACTAAATTCAGGTATCCCCTATGATTCCTGATTCGTTGATAGAGGAACAGTATCCTCCTCCTCTATTGCAAATAGAGGAGTTGATTTATCAATTTCACCTCTTGTTAGGAACTCAATTTCGAGAAAACTGGCATCTCTTGACTCTATTTCAGAGATGGTTCCATCTTATTACTCACCAATAAAAACATAACCCTTAGAGGTATCAAAATATCTTACAAAGATACACTTTCTACCCCTGGGTCATAATTTTCCATATTTGTGAGTCTTGTCATGAATATAAGCAGCTGACCCCCATGGTCTCAGATTACTCAAATCTGGTTTTTTGCCTGTCCAAAGTTCATATGAAGTAGATGAAATAGATTTAGAAGACACCCGGTTATGTATGTAGGTTGTAGCTAATAATGCATATCCCCAATAGGAAATGGATAAATTAGCTTGACCTATCATCGACCTAACCATTTCGAGAAGAGTTTGATTTCTTCTTTCAGCAACTCCATTT
This sequence comes from Boesenbergia rotunda, assembly GCA_024364735.1. Lineage (NCBI taxonomy): Eukaryota > Viridiplantae > Streptophyta > Magnoliopsida > Zingiberales > Zingiberaceae > Boesenbergia > Boesenbergia rotunda. Next base: position 22,401 of record JAGFNQ010010201.1, read on the forward strand.
TGCTGTGGAGTCTCAGGGATAGTTAACTGTCTAATAATCCCTTTCTTATTACATATTGTCTTAAACTGATCAGACAAATATTCACCTCCATGATCAGTGCGAAAGGTTTTAACCTTACGTACAAATTGATGCTCAACTTCGTTCAAATAACGATTAAAGCAATCTAATACTTCAGATTTATAAGAAATCAAATACACATGACCAAAACGTATGAAGTCATCAATAAATGTAATGAAATAAGAACTTCCATGTCTAGCCTTCATGTTCATCGGACCACAAATATCCGAATGAATCAATTGCAATGGTGATTTAGCCCTAATAGCCTTACCAAATGGTTTCCTAGTTGCTTTTCCAGCAAGACAATGCTCACATATAGACAAGTCAACTTTAGCACGAGTATCAAGCAGACCCTCTCTTGCTAATCTATTCATTCTTTCTTGTCCTATATGTCCCAATCTAGCATGCCAAACTTCATCATTAACATCAGCATCGCTAGTAAGAACAATGTTTGAAAAACAACCATTATTTCCACAATTAACATCTGGTTCTACATCAAGAACCATGAAACCGTTTGATACATAACCATATTCAATTAACACAGAGTTAATTTTAAGTTCCACACAACGACTATAAAAGTTCAAACAGTAACCCAATTTAAGAAGACAATTAACGGAAACCAGATTTTGTCGAATCTCAAAAGCATATAAGACATCATGCAGAAACAAGGTACGCCCACCACGAAGGTTGAGTTTGCAAGTGTCAATTCCTTTGACTTCAATTTTTGCATTGTTTCCCACATATATCCACTTATTGCCAACTGGTACTCGATGGTACTCCACGTATGCAGCTCAATCATGAGCTACATGGTTCGTTGTTCCTAAATCTATAATCCACAAAGGATAAGAATTAGCTAACAACATTGAACTAGCAACATAATGCTCATGAGACTTGTTCTTGTTTGGGTTTTGCCCAGCAGCAGCAATAGCTTCTTTTTCCCTTTCCTTTCTTGAACCATCTTTTCTTATTCTTGGATCCAGAACCTTGAGCTACAAAAGCTTGTTTAGAAATCTTTATGGATTCTATTCTCTCCGCCTTCAATTTAATTGGCGTGAGACATCAATGAAAGTCTTGATACTTTCATTGTGAGTAAGGTTCAGTTTCATTGCTTCCCAAGAATCAGGAAGGGAACGAATAACTGCCTGAACCTGTTGTTCATCGGTCAACTCATGACCAGTAGCCTTCAGCTCCCAAATTATATTCCCCAATACCCTCAGATGTTGGGCCATGGTAATATTCGGGTGCTTTTTACAACTGTCAAACTTAATTGTCAGTTCACGAAGCTTACTCAAGCTAACTTCATTGCATTTCTCTCTAAGGGCTACCTAGATGGCATGAGCAGATGGTAGTGGCTCATGCTCAAATACCAGATCGTCTACCATTGAACTAATCAATATCCCCTTTGTAGTGGAGTCTTTTTTCTTCCATGCCCTATAGGCATCAAGATCAAGTTTATGCTGTGCAGTTGAACCATTAGCAGGTTCTTCCATGAACTGATTTACAACCTTTAGAACTTTCTATTCCTCAAGAACATATTGTATCTTGAGATACCATATTTTATAGTTATCCCCATATAATTTCTCTCCCTTATTCAGTTTAGCTATGATGTTCTTAGTTGTCATGATCTTATCATAAATAAACACATTATTTATTGACTTAGTGTAATTTATATGCATGTAATTTATGATTGACTCATTGTAAATTAGAATTAGTTTACAAAATCAAGTGGTAACTACGTTTCCACTCATCATTTGTATAATCTAATCTAATCAATATTGATCAATTCTATTACACACATCTCATCAAATGAACTAATCATTTGTATTAATGAACTAATCATTATATAAACTAATCATTAAATGAACTAATCATTTGTAAGAATGAACCAATCATTTATAAGAATGAACTAATCATTTGTAAGAATGAACTAATCATTTATAAGAATGAACTAATCATTAAATGAACTAATCACTTGTAAGAATGAACTAATCATTAAATGAACTAATCATTTGTAAGAATGAACTAATCATTTATAAGAATTTATTATCATATAACATGACCTTTTTTCATAAAATAGCATTGTTTGTACATAATAACAGTCTATACCACATGACCTTCATAAACTAAATGGGTCAATACTGTTCGTACATAACGATAATAAAAATAATAAAACTTTAACAAATTAAATAAGCTAATATTATTGCCACTAGGACAAACACGAGTGCAATTATTAATATAATCCATCTTATCTAGACTTTGCTCTATCTCCTCAATCGCCTCCCTCAGCTCATTATGTCACACATCGAGACAAGTCATCGTGTATATCATCCTTGGCATGTGGAATTGAAAAATATTATTGTCAGTACAAAACTGGCAATCCAATAACAAAACTGGTTCATTTCAATTCACATATATGCATAGAACACACTGAATGATAAGCAAATAAGAAAAATAAATTTTCTTTATTTGAGGAACTCCAGTTGACTAACACACTGGACCGATCGATTTGGAAATTAGATCACAAGTATTAGCTTATTCCTTTGTCCTTATTAGAACTTATCTAATTGGATATCTTATTGTTATTGTTTAATTTTAAGCCCATTTACGTTTATACCAAACTTATTCATCAAACCAATTAGACTGGTAATAATTTAGACCAAATTGGTCTGGTTAAACCAACCAATGGTTTGAACTAGACCCAACTTAATTGGACCAAACTGATCTGATTAAACCAACAAATGGTTTGAACCAAAATCCGATATGATTGGACTAAACTAATATGATTAAACCAACTAATGGTTTAACCCAAGACTAATTGGATAGATTAGTTCAAATTAATTGAACCAGAGTTATAAATAACTTTCTCACAACTTTATGGTAGACGCTCTCTTCCCTTAAGAAGAGGTCAAGGGACCGATCCTTGGGCATCTTTCTCTTTTTTTTATTCATTGTTTTTTCTTCACACCATCTCTTCTTCTCCATGCCACCTCTTCGGACTTTCTCCATGTCGACTCCTAAGATGCCGCAGGCTCATGGAGAAAACAACTACGACACATAGTCGCGAGTTTTCAGCGACTAAGTTGGATTTTCGCCCAGCAAGAGAAGAACACAATGGAGATAAACTCCGGCCGCGACATTGAAAAGGGACCAATTGAAGTGATCGATACACAGAGGTAAAGTCATGCTTTTACAATCTAATGCTCTGATACCATTGTTAGATCTATAGCATGAAATACAAAAGAAAAACAAATTCTGTAAATCTAAACACTTACACTGATCGATGAAGGACGAAATTACAGAAGTTGTCGTCGGCAAGAAGGTTACAGCACGAACGCTTCTCGGCGATTCCACAAACCAAATCCCAAGGATGAACCTATCACGAACTTCTCTCCTCTTGCCCTCACGATGAACAGATCATCTGCCCTTCTTACTTTTCATTGTCTTGGATGCACTTTTATAAGAGGAGAAGAAGAAGGTGAAAGGGTGCTGCCGTTTCTTCTTCCATGAGTTAAGAACACCAAGGGTTGCTATTAACCCTCTTAACTCCAACAAATGTTGCCATGTTTATTGAGATCATTTATGAAAAAGTGAAGCAAAACAAGTTACAAACATCTACCTTCACTAATACGGTTTGGGACGAGATCAACAAAGAATTATGTCTAATTACAAAGAGGAATTATGGTGTGGAGAGGCTCAAAGGTAAATGGAATCGTCTACGCACTAGACATAGACTTTTTGCTGCATTGCTTGCACATACTGGTGTTACAATGGATCCAGACACCGGTAAAGTGAATGCTCTAGAGGAAGTATGGGCAGAATTTTATGTGGTAAATATTTTTATCCATTCAAATATATATTTTTATTGTATGTTTGTATTTAATAAAATGCTAATTTTTGTAATCAATTGTACAAAAAAAATAAAAAGGAGTACAAGTCAATACGAAAGGAAGGTTGTGATCATTTCCACATTCTTAGTGAAGTTTTTAGTGGGACAACCGCAACAGGTGATATGCATACGGCATCTACTCAATTGCCTCCTACATCTGATGAAGAGAGAGAGCTCGAAGATGCATTCATTAATAGAGGTGTTAACTCATATTTTGAAGTCGTTGTTGACGAGAATGAGGATGTTGGAGGAGAACTTAATAATCGGAGGCGTCGTACTTTAGAATCATCCGATAGTCATCGACGTAAAGATCCTAAACTTTCAAAAATTAAAAAATATGAGGCTTGTATGGACAAGTGAAGTAATACCTTGCAACAACTGAGTGAAGAATTTATTGTTAGGCAAAAATACCTGGATTTGAGGGCTGCTAAGTTAGAACGTGAACAAGATATATCTGGCTCTTCTGGAACTAGCGTGTTCAATGATCCTTACTCTATAGACAAGTGCATGCAAATTTTAAATGAGATGGATAATTTATCTACCCAAGTGTACACAAAAGCTACAGAAGCTTTCCTTAAGCTTGGTCTACAAGAAATTTTCCTGAAAATTCCATCAAATAGGAGGGCTGAATGGCTGTGTTGCCTCAATCTTGATCGTGTGTAGGGTCATATATTGACAAGTTCATGGGGATTTCTTTTATTACCTAGCTGAAGACTATTTAATTATTGGTGTTTATTTGATTTTGTGGCTTGAATATTTAAGACATGTTTGATATTTTGAAATTTAATGTTGAAGACTATGTTTTGAAATTTAATGTTGAAGACTATGTTTAAGACATGTTTGATATTTTGAAATTTGTGTGTTGAGATAAATCTATAATTAATTTTATGCATGTATGTGTTGATTTTAATATCATTTTGTTGCAGATCATGTCACGCTCTGATGAAGAATATGATGAATTAGGCTTGAATATTAATTTACTTATAGTTTTGGGTCTCGCAAATGATTTTTTCCATGACATGACTCCATTTCTTGGATATATTGATCGGATGTCGTGTCGGACTTCATCTCTTACTGGGAGGATGTATATTCAAGAAATACTTGATGAGCACCCTTAAGTTTGCTTTGACAATTTTCGTATGTCAAAACATGTGTTTGTGAAATTTTATAGGGCATTAAAAGAGATGAATCTATTGCAAGATGGAAAGAAAGTTACAGTTGAAGAAGGTGTTGCTATGTTCTTACTAATCATCGGGCACAACACACGACATCGAATATGTGCCGATTGATTTCAACATTCATTGTACACTTGTAGCAAGTGGTTCAAGCGAGTTTTACGAGCTGTTTGTACATTGGGCACATATATAATTCGACCATATGAATACAATGGTGTCTATCCTCACATATTGAACAATCTAAAGTGGTTTCCGTATTTTAAGGTACGTATTGTACCTTAATGTGTCAAGTTACATTAATAATATATTCTTACTAAGACATTGTGTAATTTTAGAATTGACTTAGAGTTATCGATGGGACTCATGTATCGACATGGGCACCAACATCAATTCAGACATCTTTTCGTGGTAGAAAGGTGATTGTTACACAAAACGTGATGGTTGCATGCGACTTCGATATGCTTTTTACATTTGTGTATACGGGCTGGGAGGGGAGAACAAATGATTCTAGAGTTTTCATAGACGCACTGAAAAGGCATGAAAATAATTTTCCTAAACCTTGCGGTGGTAAGTAATATAAAAAACTCTATATGTATATTCATTTATGTTGGTGTTTTACATTATTAATATGGAAATATTATCACATATCAATTTTATTTGGTCGATTCTGGTTACCCAAATATGTCGGGGTTTCTCGCTCCGTATCAAGGTCGACGCTATCACTTGAGAGATTATCGGCGCCAAGGCAGACCAAGAGGAAAGGAAGAGTTATTCAATTATAGGCATAACACATGTCGTGATATTATAGAGCGATGCATTGGAGTGCTCAAAGCAAGGTTTCAAATTTTAAAAAATATGCCAAACTATCCAATTACTAGGCAAAGATTAATTCCAGTTGCATGTTGCGCGGTGCATAATTTCATACATCGGCATCATGCAATGGATAATTTGTTTATGGAATACTCTTCTGATGATATGCTCATGTCTGGAGTTGAAGATGATTTTGATAATCAAGAGCCGATTCCAATTGATCTAAGCCAAACAGCTCAGTTGGGACACATACGTGATGAAATTGCAAGCCATATGTGGAATAATTATGTTGAGCATCATCCGTAATTAGCTAATGTTTGGTTTCAGCCTTTTGTGGCGAGCAATTTTGTTATGAATGGTTGTTTTTGTTTTCGAATTTTAGTTGTCTTTGAAAGGTTTTTGTTACAAGATGTGGGATGGTTTATTTGAAGAGTTAAGCATACTTGTGGCATCTGATATTCTAAAAACCAAGTTGTAAAAATTGTCTTTTCTTTTATAACCCACTTGGATGCAAATGTCATGCGCTCAGTGTTCATCTTTCTGGATTTTTTTGTGGTTCTACTCCTCCTTTAGTAACAATTTCTGATTGTTAGTAAACTTGGTGTTCCAATTAAGACGACTTTTAAAACCTCTTGTGTTACGTCATTTACCTTTTGTACAGCTACTGTACTTGGAGCAGGAAGAGAGTGGTGGATTGAGCCTAGTATCGCAGGTTAGCTAAATGTTGGGCTAATATCTATTATTTGACATTAAATCTACAAAAAAAAGAAGGCTGTATGAAGTTCATGCTAGATTGTAATCATGTTGAAATTGTCCTCTCTTTGTAGTGAACTTCATGATGTTATTAGATGATGATATATCTTTTAACTAATAGTACTTTTGATGTTAATCAAACTTAATGAATGGCACAGGAAGACAGCACTAAAACTGGCAAGGGTGCTTCAGCAGGAAGGTTCTTCCTCGTTTTCCGGTGTATCGGTTTGATCCAAACCATTCGGTAAGGTCGACTGTTTCAAAAGTTGTACATCCAACTTTTGGACCTTCTAACTTAACCTCTATTGGTCACCTTTGTTTCTTCAAGATATCAGTTGCTAAAGATCCTGATACCGACTTCTTTAAGAAATTGGATGGGTTTCAAGCATGGGAGGTCAATGAGTTGAAACCGGGCATTCATGTCTTTGCAGTCTAATGAGCATTCATTTACTGAAACAGTTTTGTTGTCAGTTTTTGTTGTCAGTTTTGTAATCAATTTTACTGAAACAGTCTAATGAGCATTCATTTTTACTTTGAATGTTTTGTTGTAGAAGGTGGTTGATTTGATGAACTGAGGTCAATTTATCACTACTGATAAACGTTAGGTCATAGAGATCCACATATATGTTGGTAACTTTGGAAGTGATACTGATGTTATTCATTTGTTGTACCTAGAGGAGGATTTTGGGAAAAAAATATAAAAGAAAATTCTACAATTCGATACATGTTTGCGTATACTTGTCTATTGTACCTTTGTATTGAAGACTCGTTATTCTTTTGCACGGTTATTGGTTACTTTAGTGTTCATTTGCCGACCTTAATCACATCGTTGCCGGTTCAAAAGTTTGGCATTATCAAGCTAAACATAAAGACTTGACTAATCACATCGTTTTAAAAAAATTATTTTATTTATAATTTTCAATATTAACATACCAAATGTATTTTTCAATTTTCTTTTTTAGAAAATAGAATTACAGTATACATACTAAACGTATTTTTCGTTTTCCAAAAACTAGATCAGAAAATAAAAAAATGAAAATGAAAAATTAAAAATTAAAAATAGAAAAAAATTTCGAAACAAAACGCCCCCTTAATCTTTATCTGAATTCTTTTTAAAACATAGCAACCAAGATTTACACACGACGCATCAAAGAGGAATTGCAATAGAGAACATGGAATTCTGATTTAGGAAGCAATTATATCTATCCCAACAAATTTCATTAAAAAAAAGAAATTAGTGCTTGATTAAGATCTCAAACTCTTGCACGTCATAAATAATATATTTGAGAACGATTGAGTTAATAAAAAAAAAGAGAAACAAATTAAAGCTGATGTTGAAACCAAATCTTCAAGCAATGTAGAGGTGAAGTTTGAGGTTTATAATTTAAGAGAAATAATAAAAATTCAAATATATTTTTTTATCTTGAAATTAATGTAATATGCATGGAGCAATACAACTAGGAATATGTTATGAATTGGATCATTAAAAAGCACATTTAGAGCTTTAAATATGGGAGATATTTCAAGAAGTTTTTATAATATTGATGTGACATATTGAAATCAAAAAAAATATTATTTAGAACTCTAACGATTGAAAATGTCCCGACGGAAAGCCAATACTTCTGTAATTTTTCAAGAAGAGCATGCACGTTTGCAATTAATAGAGGTCATGGAGCTCATTAAAGGCTAATTGATTTATGATCGATCATAAAAAAAGAGTTGATCTTCTCTCGGATTTTCTTCAGGATGTTAAGACATGAGGAAGAGCATTCAGGATGTGAAGACATGGGTTCTTTGAGTGCATCAGTGGTTAAAGCATTCAAAACTCCTAGCTAGCTAGGACGGAGACCAATATTACTCCAATCCTTCCTCCTACTGGCGTCACATTTGTCGAGCTTAATTTCTTAAAATATATAAAAAAGCATACGTTGTATGGCCAAATCGATCGACCATGACACCAAATGTATATAGTAGCATCAAACGACTTCAATATCTCTCATCAACATGCAATAATGATTCCCAACTTAAGCACAATAATGATGAAAATGTTGTTTGCATAATCAAATGCAACAAAAAAAAAAAAAAAAGGAAAACCTCCAAACATACTGTGTCAAGCTATCGTCATTCTTTCTTTTTTGTTCGCATGTTCAACCTCCAAAAATACACACACTTATTTGTGGCTTTTTGTTCTCTCTACCCCAAGAAGAACTAGTAGTACTCTCAAGCACCTAATGCATAAGTTAGAGCTAGTAATTAACATTAGAAATGGTACAACATGACTTACAAACGCTCGCAGGCAGGGCATGTTGCTTCATACACAGTCTGGTCAACAAATGCTTCAAGTGCAATAGATGATAAGAATAGTTGCAAAATATAAAAGTCACAAATTCGATAAGAATAGGAACAAAATATTCGAATGTCCAAATGACAAATTAATATGCCACAATACTTATTTAGCAAATTCACACAAATACAGTCAAAATTAAAGAAATGCACAATGATGACACAATAAGCAAATTTTGTTCCCATTGTAATCGATTCTAAAGACATCGATCAGATATCGTTATAAGAACATATCACGAAGCTATCACTTGAATATTATTATTAGCAAACTCCGACGACGGAAGCTTTTAGCCCTCGTCTTATGCATAGTATGCCCATGACGAACCAGATCCTTCTTGTGATAATTAATTGAAGGGCCGTTTAGGTTCTCATTTCAATTCCAACCTTGCCTTTAAGTTAACCGTGTAAAATACATGCAATAAAAGAGACAAAAATTAATGAACAATGTACATAAATAATGCTAATTATCAAAGAACTAAAAAAAATTGTATGACAAAGAAAAAGTACTTGATGAATCGTATATATGTGAAATGAGAGACTGATTCTTCTATTGCCAAGATTAACTAAAAATACAATAAAAGGAATGCAAAATACCTCATCTCTCTATCCGCATCAAACTTTAGCTTTTGCTCCATCAGAGTTGGATGAACATTGCGTGAGCATTCGAAAACATCTAGTGCTATGGGAAGGCCCGCCTCTGGCATCGCTCGAATCTGTGGACAGTTATCTATATATAGCTCTTTGAGACGGGGAGAAAGTCCTTTCTCTGGCAATGATTGGAGCTGTGGACAACCAGATATATGAAGTTTTTTGAGAAGGGGAGAAACTCCTATATCTGGTAGTGATTGGAGCTGTGGACAGTTGATTATGAATAATTCTTCTAGGAAGGGAAGGCAATGCAGCAGCTCTGTCGGCAGAGATTGTAGTTTCTTGCAATCACTGAAGGTTAGAGATGTAACAGCAGTGAGGCTTTGCATCAATATCGCCTCCTCAAATATCACCTCCTCAGAAGATGACCCAATTTTAAGTTTTGTGATGAATGGAAGTGAGTATCTCAGAGGAAACATTTTAAGCAGAGCAGGGTTGTCCACGCATAACTTACGCAGAGATGACAAGCTCCCTGCATGCTCACCTTCTACATCCAACTGAATCAGCTTAGAACATCTTACGATCTTCAATTCCTTGAGGGATTTAAGGCGTCCCAAGCACTCCATCCTTCTCAACTCATCACAGTTAGAGATGTACAAATATTGCAGTTCTACCAATTGAACCAGAGTAATAGACGTTATGTATGAACAATTACTTATTTCCAATAAAGTAACTAAACGAAGGTTGTGCATATTCGCCAAAAGTTTTGCATATTCGCCATAGTAGATCAATTTCAATACCTTGAGTGAGGGCGGTAGATAGCGGCCACCTTCCTCGTCATCTTCTGTTTTGCTATTTAATATGAGCCTCGGACAGCGTTTTATTGTCAATATTTCTAGGGAAGGAGGGAAGGGAGGTAATCTCTTTAGTTTGGGACAATTTATGACATGAAGTAGATCTTTGCCCTCTGTCCAAGACCACTCCTCCAATGCCCGCAAATTGTACAACTGAAGCACTTTCAACTTTGGAAAACACTTGCCTTCAAATCGATGGCTCAGTTGTTTCAAAGCAGGCATATTGTCCATGCGAAGTTTAATCAGATGCAAACGTTGACCAATAAATGGCAGAACGTCATCCCATCCCTTGCAATTTACTAATTCAAGTGTTTCCAAATTAGATAGAACTTTCGGCATCAACCAACTAGGCGACCTACCTCCACTGTACCCTTCAATTTTCAATATTTTGAGTGATTCGTGTGGCTGCAGACCTTCAATTACTTCCTCTTCCAACTTGGCATCCTTCTCGTGATTCCATCTCAACAGCAATTTTTTTAGGTGAACTTTGTTCATTAACTCAGCCCGCTTTGCTTCTTTGCTATCAACAACGTTCTCAAGATTGTCAATAACAAGTGTTCCATGAAGCTGTGTCAAATCCTTTAGTTGTCTGAGCTTGAGTCCATCGTCCTTTCGAAGACTAAATGTTGGCAATTCTTGAAGATTAGTTAGTTTCCGTATATCCTTTATCATCACCCAAAAGTCACCATCGGCAAAAATGTGTCTTAAATTGACCAACTTATCCAATTCTTGTGGTTTTGACGCTAGTCCATAACAACCTTTTACATTCAGCGTTTGAAAATTATAAAGGTTGCATAATGAGTCTGGCAAAATTTTAATTTCATAATTCCATGATATATCAAGGTAACGGAGGTGAATCAATTTACCAATATGTTCAAATAATTCCTGTAAACCACACCACTTTACATCCAAAACACGAATACTTCTTAGTTTTTCAAAGAGGCTATCGGGAGGTGAAGTTAGTCTCAACACCAAGGTGCACAACTTGTCGTATCCAGAGAACTCCAACGGTAATTTCCCTTCTATTTGTAGATGTCGAGTTGTGGAAAACATCTTTGTTTGTCTGTCATTTTCAATCCTGCATGTCTCTTCCGCAGAAATCATCTCAGTTAATTCATGTATGAGGTCATGCATCACAAATCGATGAAATTCATATTCTTGGAAGAAAGACCTATTAACAAACTCAAGAAAATAGTCGCTTCCAACTTCTTCGATCCTCTTTGTATTTTTATCTTCATTAATGAAGCCTTCGGTCATCCACATTTGAATCAACTCAGCTTTATAGAATATGTAGTCTTTAGGAAACGTCGAGCAAAAAGCAAAACACCGCTTCAAATTTTCATTAAGATAATAATAGCTTAAATGCAAAGCTGGCATAATGTCATCTTCATTTTGTTTTACTTTCCATATGCCGCTCTCCATTATGGTCGCCCAGTGTTGCTGGCACAAATCTGATTGCAGAACACTGCCGAGTGTCTTTGCAGCTAATGGTGAGCCCTTCAACTTGCAAGCAATCTTTCTACCAATGTCTTCTAGCTCTGAATAGTCTTCAGGGTTGACTGTGCCAAATGAGTATTTCTTGAACAATTGCCAAAAGACATCTTTGTCTAAACCATGGAGCAAAATTGGTTTGCCAAACGACTAACCATTTTAGAAACTTTCATATCTCGAGTTGTAACAATGATTTTGCTACCATGAGCTCCAACTTTGAGTAGTGCACAGAATCTCTCCCAGATGCTCTTATCATCGCTCCACACATCGTCAAGAAAAAGTAAAAACTTCTTATTCACAATATGTCGATGGAGTACTTTTCGAAGAGGTTCTAATCCCATGTTATCATTTTGTTTTTGTGAAGTTATCGACTGTATCATAGATTTAGTGAGTCCCTGCATAGTGAAATTGTCCGACACACAGACCCAAATCTTGAGGTGAAAATTATCTTGAACTCTGTCATCTTTAAGAGCATGCTGAGCAAGAGTAGTCTTTCCAGCTCCTCCTATCCCGACAATGGGCAAGACGGAGAAGGCATCGTTGACAAATCCCGATGCAGGTTCCACCTGATTAGTTCATCGCAACAACCAGTCTACCACTTGATTCAGTTCTTTGTCTGTCATGCCCCGAGGAGCCACTCGTCCGATACCGTCCGGACTGCCTCTCCCTCGACCCGGCGGACAATCTAGAAACCGAACTTTTACGACTCTCAGTCCGCTTGTACCACAACCTATAGGGCTGGAACAAGCGACTGTATAAAGAGAATAATGAAAACGACGATAAAGCTGCGTACCGGTACGACTTTCGACAAAATAAAATGAAACAAAGACCTCCATGGTACACAAAAGTACAACTATACTGCCGTACAAAAACCCCACATAAATTGACACAGCGAAAGCAAATGAAAAATACTGTAATACAACAAAAACCAAGACACGAGTCGCTTTCGAAATAGAGGGACTGGGACAGGCTGCCGGGCACTCCAGACGATCAACCTGAAATAAAAAAAATAAGGCTGATGGTGTGAGTCCAAGAACTCAGCGAATACATTTATCTAATATGCATAGTAAGCTATACTAGCAGTAAGAGTCAAACTGACAACAGTAACAGTAATAACAGTAGGAAATGCTAAAACTAGCATACTGAATAGAAGATACATAACAGAGCCAAACCTGAAGCTGTGAAAGTCCAAATATCACACCAGTAACGTAGGGTCACCAGAGTCATACAAACCTGAAGATGTAACGGTCCAAATACCACACGGGTAAGATAAGGTCACCAGACCCTATGTACACATACCTCCTGAAGGTGTAGATCCAACACATATACTATATCCAGAAATAGCAAATACGAGCAAACGCCATAATGCAAACAACAAGCAATGCAATGATGCATCATGTGCACACGATGTCTGTACGCACTCCAGCTACCCCTACACTGGGTAGTTGAGTGGACAGGATGTCAGGGAGCTAACTGCTCCAACAATCATAACCCTAACACCAGGCACGAGAGGAGTCAACTGCTCGCGGGTCACACAACCCATCATGACATGTACCCCTACACCAACAACGGGGGAGCCAACTGCTCGCGGGTCACACAATCCATCATGACATGTACTCAAACCCGAAAAGGGAAAGCCAATTGATCTCTATACCAACTCTGCCTGCTACTACGCACCAGCATCACTACCCAAGAGTGACCGGGCGGACACATGACAGAACAACTGCCCACACCCGGAGGGGTCCCTGATTGCTACGATGCACCGGACTCACTCCTCAGGAGTGACCGTGCAGAGTCTCAAAAGGGGAACTGTGAGTACCCTCCAATAGTTACTACTCAGTAGTAACAATGTGCACAGATCATGATCACCGCGTATCACCAGTGTCTGCTACCATGCTCCAGCATCACTATCTATAGGTGATCGAGCGGAGATACGACAAAACTACTGCCCACACCCGGAAGGGTCCCTGACTGCTACGATGCACCGGACTCACTCCTCGGGAGTGACCGTGCAGAGTCTCGAAAGGGCAACTGTGAGCACCCTCCGATAGCCACTACTCGCGTATGGCAATGTGTGCAGATCATGACCGTCATAACAGATGACGTGTCTCAACCACATGACTGGGAGCTCTAAGCTGCCAGCTCGTGCGCATGCAAGAACGAAGAATGACCATATCATACACCACACCTACCTAGCTAGTCTACCAATCATCAACATGATATGCAGAGGTCCAAATAGTCGGTATGCACCATATCCTAATCCTAGTGCTGGTATAAGGTATCCTATCTCTAATCACAATATACATCACATGCGACAATAAAGAGTAAAGAGGTTCAACCTCGAAGTAGTAGAAAAATAAATCTATCATCTAAACATACAGCTAATATCAAGGGTAAAAATATGAAAGCAAGAAATAAGTGAAACTCTACTGCTATCTATAACTAACTATGCATAGAATCTGTGACAATATCTAAAATAGATAAGTCAGAAGTACCCGCCTCCAAGTAAAGTCCGAAAGCGTGGGGAACCCCGTCCAAATATATATATTTTCGCGATGAAGGAGCTAAGTCAAATGCCTACATCATAAACTCAACTTAGCTAATTGTATAATTAAAATATAAGCTAAACTTTATGCCAAGCATAATTGAAATCAAACCCTAAGTACCCATCTACCAAAATACCAACTTGGTTAATTCCAAATCCCAAGATCACGGTAACGGGGAAAAACACAACAGAGCCTCCACACACACTATAGTTTCAAGCTAGACCTATCTTCTCACATGAGGATCAAACATAATTTTTACCCAAAACCTAAGCTTACCGCCTGAACACAAAAACACAGCATCACAATGCTAACTTCAAACTCATCCTCATCCAGCATCTAGCAACGAACCTAAGAGCATTATACCAACACCCAATAGAGATCCCCATGGCAAGATTAAATCAACAAGCAGTAGATCAACACACCTACAAACCGAAAGCATAACATATCGAGAGTTGAATTCACATTTGAAACAAGACCAACCCAGATCATTCCCACTGTAATCCCAGATTCAAGAACATAATTCCTCAGAACTCAAATCCAATAGTGACCTCACAGAAACCAATAACAGACGATCAAAAACCCCAAAACAGAACTCACGGTGTCATCTATAAATCCAAACACTCAGCTAAAACTCATCCGATCAGGAACTAACACCGAATAGAGATCCCCATGGCAGATCACATTCAAACCCAATCGAATGCAAGATCTATACTAATAGCATCAAATTACCCTTACCTTGATTTGAGTCAGAGCAGCGGTTCTTCGTTCGAATTCGAGTGCAGCCGAGATCGCCGGAAACAAAACCTCCAGATCCAAGCCAGCAACTCCCTCAACTTAGATCCAATAGCTCAGCTCTAAATCAAGATCAGGACTCGAGATCTGGCTCTCTTGGAACAAAACACAAACATCTATGAGGCTCTAAATCAAGATCAGGACTCGAGATCTGGCTCTCTTGGAACAAAACACAAACATCTATGAGGCACGATCCAAATACTTAGATCCCAAGAACAAACTCTGATCCGAGGAAATTCGAAGCTAGAATCCCTACCTGAGATCTCAACACCTAGCAGATGGTAGTCGATCGAGCCTTAGTTGGGGGTACGCGAACCCGTCCTCCAACTCCGGCGTGGTTGCGAGGATCGCGCGAGCCCTACTCCCAAATCCCCCGCTCCGCAGATCCCAGCGTGGAGACGATCAACGCTCTAAACCAATGCTCCGTCGCCCCCTAGCGACCACAGTCTCACCGGAAGAAGCGAAGAAGAAAGAAGGAGAAGATGAACGAGAAGAAGGCTGGAGTCGCGTGCCCTAGCTTCGCGATCGCAAACGGCGGATCTGGCGAAGAGAGGGAAAGAAAGAATTAAAAAGGGAAATCCATTTTGCAGAAAAGCCCCTAATCTTCCAATTGTCCAAGTAAAGCCCTTTTCTTTGGTATTTTTACACTCAACCCCCTCATAAATTCAAAGTATTTTACATTGCCAAAAACTTTTTTTTCCATCACTGAGGAAGAGCATGATTCTCTAGACCGAAACTTGACCTCTGCAGGTTGCTTCCCTCTATCATGTATTGCTGACAGATTCATGATGCTCTTCATACTATTAGCAATTCCCTCCATCCTTCCTTGAATCTCCCTCACTCTAGCTCTCATATCATCTTCCTCCAAGGAATGAGAAGAACCAAACAACATTTTAATAATGTTTGAAAGGCCACTGGAGCTACTTGCCTTGTCCTCATCTTCACCTTTGATCTTCTGCTTGAGGACATGGTATTGGAACTCATCTATTAAGTCCTCAGCATCATAGGCAGCATCCTTCAGTTCCTGCATCGATGTCTTCCACTCGACGTTGTTGCTCCCACTACTCTGTTGAAGGATGAATCGAGTCTCCCGCAGCGAGATGCGCAACTTATCCATGTCCTCCGCGAAACCCCGGCGCTCGGCAAACAATTGGATGGCTTTGTCGCTGGCCTTATCGATCAAGGTCTGGATGAAGGCCTGCGCGAACCATCCCCCCACTGTGAGTGAGATCGCCATTTGATTGCAGAAGAGAGCAGTGTAGCAGATCCTTGTTCAGTTCTCTCAGATCTGCAAGCCAAAAGAGCTGCAAAAACAAAACAAAGGCAGTAGTAATCAACGGCACGCGTCCTGTAGTAGATCGAACTATTGATGGCAAATTATAAGGATTAGTATATATAGCAAAGTAATATGTATAAGAGATTTGATTACCTAAATCCAAATTAATAAAGTGGACCTGGAGGTGATCGTTGCTACCGTTGAGTACTCTGATCAAGAAGCAAATATTGCTAAAAGGAAGTTGTAGATCAAAGCAAATTAAGTTGGGCGATGCTTCTGCAAACTACAGAACAGTCTCCGGAAGCAGCTAGCAAATATTATTGCAAAACAGGAAGTTGGAGATGAAGGTAAAGTGGAGAATGATTTTTTTAAGTGTTCAGTGGAAGCTGCTGACTCAGTCAGGATTAATATATAATATAATTATATTACAGAAAATGCATCTATACCTAACCCATCACCCAATTCAACGAGACACTCTCTCTCCCACTCAATTTTATTTTATTTTATTTTATTTTTTGAAGCTTTGGATTCGGGAGCAACAGACATGTGAACGTGCGTGGATTCGGGAGCTAGTCAAAATTAGCATTTTTCAATGTAAATCTTAAACCAACACCAACTTCTTCATTATTATAATGTATAACGCATTAAAAATAAAATTTCAGAGAACAGATGAAAATTTCTACTACCGTTAATTTTTCTAATCAAATTACAATATTTATTGTCACTTGCCTTTCAAGATGCAATTATCTTAGAACATGATTAAATTGAATATTACATGATAGATTTTTATTTTATTTTATTTTTGCTTCCGGGGCTATGGTGTAGTGGTAAGGTCACTAGTAGTTAACCCAGGCATCCGCGGTTCGATCTCCAGCTATGGCGCATTTTGCAGGAATTTTTCCTCCAAATGGGACGCAAATCTTGGGATGCTGGGCTTCTAGATTGCCCACCGCGAGCGCTTCCTGATTTACCCTGGTGACCCGTGGAAAACTTCCATGGAACCGGGCCGGTCATCTTAGGTTCAATTTGTCTGCTGTCTGATTCATCATTTTTTTTTTTATCATAGTAACTTTCTCTAATACAAATTTATTATATATTTCAAATATATCTTCATTCTTATAGATTTTAGATTCTGATGTCTCTTCTCTATGTCACTTAATTTATTATCTTTTATTTCTTTTCTCTCTATTCATCTATATCTATTATAAGTATTAATAGGTAATGACTTTATTATTACGTTTGGTTTATCTTTTATTGATTTTATTATATTCTAAATCTTACTCAAAATCTTATTTCTATTAATCAACTATACGAGTCTAGACTTATAAAGGGGGGATTTTTAAAATTTATTATTTTAAAATCTTAAGCAATTTCAAAAGGGGGAGAAAGACTTAAGTTTTTTTTAAAAAAAATCTCATTGTTGATGCAAATTATTTTTTTGTTATTTCTTTTTTTTTATGTGTGACAAAGGAGGAGAGACGCTTAAGATAGATTTTTTTCGATTTCTCCTAAGTGTTAAACCCAGAACTCTTAGACCTAACCTAAATTAAGATATTGTCAAACATCAAAAAGGGGGAGATTATTGGTGCAAAGAGCACCAGTGATGAATAGTCCTCCTCTAGTGTTTCGATGTTTGACAATATACTGAAGTTAGTGACAATATATATATATATATATATATATATATATATATATATATATATATATATATATATATATATATATATATATATATATATATATATATATAAGGTGTAGTCAAAGTAATCAAGGGTTAAAACCATACAGGACCTTATGTTTGGTAGGGTAAACACAGGTTTGATCTGTTTGACAAAGGGTTAAGCTAAATAGGGTATGATGTTTGGCAGAATAAATAGAACCCAGGGTTTGATATATTTACCTAAAAGTTGGAAGAAATCTAGTCAGGACCAAGATAACTAGCAAAGAAGTGATTAAGTTAGAAGAAATCCTAGTAAGTGAAGTTAGATGGAAAAAATCCTAGTGAATGAAGTTAGGTTGGAAGAAATCCTGGTGAGTGAAGTTGGGTCATAGTGAGTGAAACTAGGTGGACTAAGTCCTGGTGAGTGAAGTTGGGCACGAAGTCTTGGTCCAGGGGACTGAGCACTAAGTCTTGATTAGGGATCGGGCAACGATGTCTTTACCAAGCGAGGGTTGTCAGACAGAAGTAGAGACGGGTCGAGGTCGGACGTCTCGAGATCCGAGTTCTCGGAGGCCAAGCAAAAGTCCAGCCGGAGGTCCCGGTTGGCAAAAGCTTTAGTCGAGCGGGGATTGTGAACAGAAGTAGAGACGGGTTGAGGTCAAACGTCTCGAGATTCAAGTTCTCGGAGGCTGAGCGAAAGTCCAACCGGAGATTCCGGTTGGCAAATGTAACTTCTCCAGGGTGGAGTAGGTGAGGACGCGTTCCCCGGGAAAGGGAACATTAGGCGTTGGTTTGACCTAGGGTTTCAGGTGAAATCCAAAGTCAGAACCAATAAATTAAGGCTAATATTATGTGTATTTTTATCTTGTGTTTGTTGTCTTACAGGTACCCGGAGTTAGAGGCAAGATAGGAGAACAAACGCAGGAAAAACGCGACATGGGAAATAGCTTCCTGGGCGCCTGACTAGAATTAGGCGCCCAAGAAGGTTGGGCGCCCTAGTTGGGGGCAGCCCCTCCTAGGCCCCTGGTAAGCTAGGCGCCTGAGGCTTCCCAGGTGGCTAGGAAGGCTGAGCTTATCCCTGCTCCGATTTCGATGCTGCGATGAAGTTTTGACCGCGACGTGGTAGGCGCCCAAGAGCTCACAGGCGCCCGAGAACTTAGTATATAAAGGGGTTCAACCTCTCATTTCAGGATATCAATTTTCACATCCGCTAAAGCAGTCTATGTGAAGCAAACACGCTCAAGTCGAAGCTCTGTGACCAAGAAGGCTCCAGGAAGAAGTGTGCTGCACTTCGGACTTCCGGATTGGCCGGATCTTTAATTTTCTGTTGGTTTGATTTTAAATTAAAAAGCTATACTGGTGTCACGCCCCCAGAGGCACATGCTTCCTCGAAAATCGGGCAGCATCTCCCCTGTACAGCGGACAATATGGGGCAAATATACATCATATCTCCACCTAAAGAGCTCAGCCACATGCGGCTGGCATCACAACAATAGAAAATAAACACAACCACGCAGTTTATATTGAAACAAAGTAAATGGATGGCTTAGCCATCTTAAACATAAAAGAATGTCTGCATACTAGTAATAACGACAAAATCCAAACCGATACTCGACAAGGAAACAATCTGCAGAAATAAAACAGACACTAAAACAAACCAAAACAAACCGACACTGGGACTGAGGGACTGGCAACTGGATCATCTCCTGGCTCCAAGCAAAACATCTACCTGCTACCTGAAACAACAAAAAGGGAAGCAGGGGTGGTGAGTCCGGGCGGACTCTGCGGGTATATGAGTAGACAAATAAGCATGGCATAAATAAGATAACGAAGTAGAGAATCAAAAGGTACAGTCCACAAGAAATATCAGATTTACCTAATCATGCATAATCAATATAATACGACATGGTATAAAATCCGAATAACGACTAAGCAGGTATGGAACAACTCAACAATAATAATATCAAGATAGACATGCATGTCATACATATGCAACAATCATAGCTCATATAAGTGCATCATACACAAACAAATGCATCAAAGAAGTACGTATGCACATGATGCAATGACATGTGTCACCCCTGACGCCAGTCAAGCCGTCAACACATCCCATCTGTGTGACCGAGTGGGTAGGGCTGTGACAACTGTACCACTCCATCAACAACATCAATAACTAACATCAATAATAATACCACATAAGGCGTGGTTGAGTGGACAGGATGCTGGAAAATCAACACTCCGAACCCACGGTACATCGGGGGGGAGCTATCACACAATATCCCTCAAAAATAAACAACGGTGAGGGTGAGCCACCAACAACTCATCCCTCTAAAAACAACTGTGAGGGTGTCACTGTCTGGCATGACAGGACAAACACTCGCACTCTAACCACTACCATGACATCATGTGGTTGAGCGACTCGAGCAACAATATGACTAACGACGACTTAACCAAATGTAAGCCAACAGTCGTTAGTATGCAACGTGCAAGTATGGTGCATGATATACGATGCACGAATAACCGGAGAATCAACGATGCAATAAAAATCCCACAAGTAAAACATGCATCGATACAACCAACCCGAAACCGAAATCCAATGATTATGCACCTACACTACTAGGTAGGGTATTTCTAATGCCAAATAAACCTATCTGTGTTTAATGGACTTCTAAGTACTCGCGTACAAGCGGTACTTTACAGAACAGAAAACCAATCGAGGACTGTACAGATACGAATTTAGGAATACTCAAAGATCAACGAAGAATAAGTCTCAACGGCGATTTATAAATAACGACAAAGAACAAGGTCAAGCAACCTATAAGACATAACTAGCCATGCTTTAAGGTAAAAGAACTACTCGAGTACAAAGGAGAAGTACCCGCCTTTTATCGAAGAATTCCGTAAACAAGGACTTTTCACGATCAACCAAACGAGTCCAATTTAAGGTCCTGTATAAATGATAAAATTTAGCTAATTATAAATTAATAAATTAGCTAAATAAAATACTAACATAATTATGATAACCCACAACAGTGAACAATAACCCAAATCTATTTTACTCATGCTTGCAACCCAATTAACTATCTAAATTACAAACCCAAAATAACCTAAACACAGTTGTGCAACCCTACCTCAAAATTACTCTCCCAAAATCATTTAAAACCCACGGCAAGAAAACATACTACACTGGTCCAATTCCCAAAAACAGAATACCTCACTATCCATCCAATAATCGAATTCAAGGTAAGATTACTGATCGACAACCCTATATACAACTTGTTACAAAGCTTCCTTGCGGCAACATTTGAAACGTAACCAAATATTAGATCAAACAGAAGACTCCCACAAAATGATCCGATATCAATATATCATCATCTAAATCTATCTACAAAATTACGTACGATTTACCCTAAATCAGGGCAGGCTTTACCTGAATCGGCCGGAAGAAGAGATCGTCGGCAACTGGGCAGAAATCTCTGACGCCGATGTGAGCAGAGGGAAAAGAGGGCAACGAACACAACAGTACTGCAAGGGGGTGGTCTCGGGCGCACAGCGACTCAACGAGGTCTGCGATCAGGGAGATCGACGACAGTGCGAAGGATAGGGACGGCGTAGGCTATGCTTGAGGTGCAGCGCCGAAGAGAAGAGGAAGGAAGAAGATGAAGGAGGAGTCTCCGGTGGCATTCGGCGCTGAGGAGGAAACGCCTTCGCGAACCGCCGCGTGCGTGGGGAAGGGTCGGCGTCAGGGCAGAGGAAGAAACTGAAAGGGGTCGAGGAAGAGAAATGGGAAGTTAGGGCTTTTTAGGGTTTATATTAGTTTTGGCCTTTTTGCAATTAAGCCCTCCAAGTCTGAAAAATCACAACTAGGTCCCTAATTTGCAAAGAGACCCTTTAAAATTTCGGTTCTCAACAACTAGTTTTATTATTATTTCTTTGCTTATAATTCAAATTGTAAGACGGGTTTCTCTGCCTCTGGAAAGTCCGGAATAAAGACCACTAGTGGACTCACGTTGAGTGCTTAGGCCTTGGATGTACTAACTCTGGGGGGTTGGGAACCAATTAAATCCCACGTGTTTCTCTTGTGTCTTTCTTTGTTTCATTTTAGTTTTCCATTGCATACTAACCTTGATAGAAAGACGAACAAATGACGAAATTCCGGCAAAATGATCGAGTCGATATTCACCCCCCGCCCCCTTCTATCAATCGACATCGATCCTACAGTTCCTTCATACAACTCTAAGAATTTTTCCCAGAGGTTTTTTGTTGATGCGTAGGTCCCGATTTGATTGACTTCTTGTGATGGTAGAACGGTTAGCAGATGAAATTCTGCTTTCCCATTTGCTACGAAGTCCGCCTATTCCTTCTTTGTCCAAAGGCTTTCATCTTTAGCTTTGTCATCGGCGTCTTTGGGAACTGCAAAACCATTTTTCATGATTAACAATAAATTGAAATTTATTTTGAAAAATACCTGCATCTTGCATTTTCAATTCGTAAACTCCCCCTCGAATATTGACAGGTAGATAACTGGTCCGACCATTTTGTAGATTGCTTCAGATGGCGGATAATCCTTCTGAAGCGTCCTTGCTCTGATACCAATTGGCGGTGATCGTAGGTCAACAAAAGGGGGGTGAATTGCCCTTGAAAATATAAAACTATCTTTTGTTTCATCTTAAACAAAGATGTTTGTTAGTTAATGCAAATAATAAATAACATTAAAAATATAGCAAACTTAAAAGAAAGAGGCAGTCGAAATTTTACTTGATTTGCAACTAGAGAGGTTGCTAATTCAAGGTAGAATATAGCTTGTATTCCTGAATAAACTCCTTCGGACGAAAAAACCTCTTACACAAGAAAAAGCTCAAAAAAGGAAATGAAAACTATACAAAACTTGTTTGCTATTGCTTGAGATGAATGAGTAAATTGAAACTGAGCTCTAGAGGCCTATTCATAGCCCCGGACAAACATATCCGTTTGCTGACGTGGCAGTACTGGGGCGGCCGAGTGCTCCAGGCACCTGACACACGGGTTGACAGTTATCTGCAGCGCAACAATCACAAACGACTAGCTTTGTTGATAAAACAACCTCTCGGGTGCCTTATGCATAGGGGCGCCCTAGTGCTCAGGCGCCTAGTGTTCGAGCACCCGAGACCGTGGGCGCCCGTATGCATACAAGTGCCCGAGAATGGTTTAGGTTAGCAGCTGTTGACCAATCTCTAGCGTGATTTCTGGTCTTCTTGGGTGATTTCTGGCCAACCGGAGTTAGGATCACCCGAACCCAACCGGAGCGTCCTTCCTTCCAGCTTCTCATCCCTCGAACATCGCGCACGTCCTTCTCGCTCCACTGTTGTACTCTTCCGCAGCTTCCGCGTCACTCAGATGCACCGAGCCCGTCGGCTCACTTTCCCATACAATCCTTCTCGTCCACTGCGTCTTATGCTCGACTTCCTCCGCTCTTATGTTCCTGCACACTTAGACAGAGCGATTAAAAACACCAAGACCTAACTTAAATCGGTTGACCACATCAAAACCAACCTGGGATACTTATAATATCGTAGGCAAGGAGGACTCTATATTTTGGATCAACTTAATACTAGATATTGTAGCTTCGAGTGTGAATTTATCATCTTTTCGCTTGAGTCGTTTATCTTCTATTTTATTTGTGGCATTCTTGTTTATGTCATGTTTTAGTATCTCGTTTATAGTTTTTAGTTTCTACAGGAGTATTAGAACCTTTAAAAAATTTGATATTTCTGATTATAGTGATTGTAAATTGGTCAAATTTTCCGTCTTACCCTTTTATAAAAGATTTTCTCATTCCTCTGCTCCATTTGATCTTATTCATTTTGATACGTGGGGATCCTCTCCTATTTGTACAAAAGGGAGTCAAGGTGCAAGGTGTTATATTTCATTTATCGATGATTTCACTCGTTACTCTTGGATTTATTTCATGAAACACATTTCTCATTATCTTATCATTTTCAATAACTTTAGATCTCTTGTAAAAACTCAATATTCTTGTGTCATAAAGTGCTTTTGTGTGATTTTTAGGGGGGGGGGGTGAATACACTTTGAATGATTTTTTATGTTTACTTGCTTTTAATGGTACTATTCATCAAACCGTCTCATGTACAGATACTCCTGAACAGAATGGAATGGTTGAATGGAAACATAGATATCTTATTGAAATAACCCATTCATATTTATTATCTACTAGTATTCCTAGTGTCTTTTGGAGGAAGCAATCCTTACCGCTGCTTATATAATTAATAGAATTTCAACCTCACATAATTCAGACTTATCAACTTTTGAAAAATTGTATGGTCATGCTCCTGCTTATTCCTCTATGCATGTTTTTAGTTGTACTTGCTTTGTCCTTCATTAACATGTCAAGCGTGATAACTTAGCCCCGTCGGTCTACTCTATGTATCTTTTTGGGTTATGGTGTTGGTCAAAAGGGATATCATTGCTTTGATTTCGTTCGTCAAAAATTCATTCATGATGGACTCGATTTCATTATTGATAGCATCTTGTCATAATGGGGCGTCGGGACTAAAGAGAGCTTCATTTAATATTCTTAGGTCCATTTCCGACATAAAAGTTATGAAGTCCGGCTCGAATGATTTCTCAACTCTAGCCCGTTTGCTCCGATATGACTCTGAGCTTTGATCGTCAATAGTCCTTTTTCGACAACTAAGTTCAAGAATGTCTTGTTTGTTAGAACTTCTGTTGCAATCACTTTGAACATTTCCCTTCTTATTTGGGAATACGTTTTCTAAGAATATTGCATTCCTAGATTCTATGGTTGTTCCCACATGAATATCAGAAATGTCTGACTTGTAAACTATGAAACGATATGCACTACTGTTATGGGCATATCTGCCAAATATCGCATTGAACGTTTTAGGTCCGATCTTTACTTGCTTTGGTTTGGGTACTTCGACCTTCGACCTTCGACCTTTGACAAGCACCCCTATACTTTCAAGTATTTGTACGATAGCTCACGGTCATTCTATAGTTCATATGATATTTTATCATTTTTCTTGTGAAGGATTTTATTGAAAATGTGATTTGTCGATAATATAGCTTCCCCCCACAAGTTCTGGGGCAAGTCTGAATTTATCAACAAAGCATTTATCATTTCCTTTAGTGCCCAATTTTTATGTTTGGTAACACCATTTGATTGAGGTGAGTATGATGTCATTGTCTGATGAATAATGTCAGATTTTGAACAAAATTCATCAAACGGTGCATCATATTCTCCACCTCTATCGTTACGAATTATTTTAATTCATTTATCAAGTTGATTCTGAACTTTTGTTTTATACATTCTGAAAGCCTCTAAGGCTTCATCTTTGATTCATAAAAGAAAAACATAACAGAACCTCGTGCAGTTATCGATAAAAGTAATAAAATACTTTTTACCTCCTATAGTTTTCATCTACTTTAAGTCACATAGATCACTAGGTATCAATTCTAGAAGAGTCGTTGACCTTTTGACTGAATAAAAATGTAGTTTGTTAAATAACAAAGTTTAGAGGGATAAAAAGTTTAAAAACAAAAATTAGGGGCTTTATTTAGCTAAACTAAAGTAGAAGAGGTTTTCTATAAAATGGCAAAAACTAATAAAACAATTCCTCACTTAATTCATTTCCTCCACCCCCCCCCCCCTCCCCCCGTTCTCTCCCTCGACGCCGCAGCGATTCCACGAGCAAGCGGCGTTGAACACCGCCGCACTTCCTCTTCATCGTCTTCATCTTCTTCCTCTTAGTCTTCTTCTTCATCTTCCTCTTCTCTATCGCTTGTTCCGGCGCCAACCTGGTGCTCGCATCGTCGCAATCAAGCAAACTCACGCTGTAGCCTTTGCTCGCGCGAACCCTAAGTCACGATCTCCTTTCTTCATCACGTTGTCCCTCGCCACATTCCTTCTCCTCTTCTCCTGATTTCTTCTTCTCGTCGCCTAGCCACGCGATCAAGTGTTAAATATTGAAAATGTAAGGGGCTAAAAGCTTAAAAGCACAAAGTTAAGGGCCTTATTTAGAATATGGAAACTTGGATGGCTTTTTTTTGCAAAAATACCCCCAACTTCTATTTAGGTTTCCTTTTTCTTCCTTTTTGCTCTCGAAAACCCTTTTTCCCCTTCGTCAGTTTGTGCGACGCAACAACCGACGCCGCCTTCTTCCGCACGAAGCCTCGCCTCTTCGCTGTGCCCGCCGCCGATGATTCCTTTCTCCCTTGGTCTCGATCCCACGTTCGACGCCGCCCTCTTCTTCACTCGATCGTGACGTCAGCGGTTGCTGGAAGCCAACCATCCCCGGGATCAGGTAGCAGCAAAGGTTTGTGTGTTGTGGCTTTTTCACGCGTGCCCTATCATGACTTCTTGCCACAGGCGACGTTCCTTCCTTTGCAAGGGTGGTCTCTTCCATTTCATCAGTCGAGGTTTGAAAAGGTTTGTTTGGCGTAGGGAGGGTGCTCCATTTGAGGTTACGATTTCGGTGCGGTCGAATCTGAGCAGGAGATTTGGGCTACAACCTTGGTAAGCTTTCATTTGGAGTGTGTAGCCTCTGATCTTGTTTATTCCGATCGGTTATGCTCTCTGAAAGTGTTGCTGTGAGTTGTTAGATGGTGATGAGTCTCCCTTCTGATCCGTTCTATTTTGCTGAGGTTGCTATCATGAGAGGTACTTAGCATGGGTAGATTAGCAAGCATGCTCTGTTATGGGTTTTCTCGGCTGTGAGATCTCAAGTTGGTTTGTATTGTAAGTGATTAGCTCTATGTTTTAGAATTGGAATTCACAGTGATGAGTTGGAGTTTAAGGCTGTGAGTTTCGTTGCAACGTGATGTATATGTTCTGCTTGCCTTGCTAAATTTCTTTGAGCGTGTGATTCATGGTTTTGGGATGTTGGTACTGTAATTGGGGTGAGGTTGCCGTGGAGCTCCTTTTGAGTAAATCCTTGATTTGTATTTCATTTCTGAGAGCTAACTGAGTTAATGGAATGCATGGTTAAAGAGTGATTAATGGAAGTTACAGTGGGAAAATTTAAGTTGTTGGGTTGGTATAGTTAGTTGTCATGTTAGCCTCATTGGGGATTTATTTAAATATATGTTGTAATTAGGGTGAATCTTAATCATGCTATTATTTTATTTAGCTAATTTATTAATTTATAAATAGCTAAATTTATGTCCTTGATACAGGACCTTGAGTTGGACTCACACGGTTGATCGTGAAGAGGTTAATTCAGACACGTTCTACAAATAAAGGTGAGTACTTCTCTTTTGTACTCGTGTTGTTCATTTATCTTAATGCATGACTTATTATGTCTTTGTAGGTCTGCTTGACCTTAATCTTGTTGTTGTTATTTTATGTCGTCGTTGATACCTTTCTTCGTTGATCTTCGAGTATTCGAAATTCCATATCCGTACAGTCTTTCTTTAAATTTCTGTTCTGTAAAGTGTAGGACCGGTGCCGTCGATAGAGGGGGGGGTGAATATCGATCGTAAATCTTTCGTTGAAAGCTTCGTAAGACTTTTGTTCGTTCTAGACTTAAAGAGTTAGTACAGCGGAAAATAGAAAAATAAAGAACAGAACAAAACACAGATTATTCGCGGGATTTATTTACTTGGTTCCCGACCCCCTGGGTCAGTACGTCCAAGGCCTATGTACTCGGCGTGAGTCCACTATTGGTCTCCTTTCCGGAATTTCTGGAGGCGGAGAAACCCGTCTTACAGTACAATAATTGCAATCACAAGTACAGAAAATTAAGTACGGAAAATTAAATGCAAACCGAACAAAACAAAGTTGACGCTCGGCCGATTTGGACCTCCGAAGTGCCGCGCACTTCCTCCTGGAGCCTCCCGGTCGTAGAGCCTCGTCTTTAGCGCGTTGTCGTCGGTCAGAATGATCAGAATGGCTTGTTACAGTTGTTTCTGAAGCAGAGGGGTCGACACCCCTTTTATAGCACTCCTGGGGGCGCCCTGGACGTCGGGGGCGCCCCGGAAGACTCGGTCAACTCTTATCCGTGCGCCTACCTCGCCGTAGGGGATAAGATCGCTGACCAGGGCGCCCCGGACCTCCCGGGCGCCCTCATGATGGCTTATCTGTGTTTTGGGTTCGAAACTGCAAATACAGCTTTGAACCAGGGCGCCTCGGACGCTCAGGGCGCCCCGCTTGACACCTATTCTGCCTGTTTCAACGAATCAGCCTGTTTAGTGCTGTCTGGGGGCGCCCTCCCTGTTGGGGGCGCCTTGGTTGCATGGGGGCGCCCTCAATGATGAGGGCGCCCTGCCTAAAGCCTGCAAGAGCGGTTTTTTGCCTGGTTTGCCTGCTTTGTCTCCGGTTCTTGATACCTGCAAGATACACAAATACAAAGCATGGATACATATAATGTTAGCCTTAAGGATTTGGTTCGGACTTCGAATTTGCACGAAACCCTAGGTCGAACCGGCGCAAGTTCCCACCCCCGAGAACGCGCCTTTCACCTACTCCTTTCAGGAGACGGTTGCCACCCGGTCCTTCGGGTGGACTTTTACTTAGCTTCCGATACTCCCGGACCTCGACACGCCCAAACCCTGACCCGTCTCTTCTCCTGTCCTTAGTCATCGCTCAGCTAAGTTGCTGAGTCCTTCGGACCAAGACTTCATTCCCCAGCAGTCCTTCGCCAGGTGCCTAGCAGCCCTTCGCTAGGTCTTCTATACCTAGCAGCCCTTCGCTAGGTGCCTAGCAGCCCTTCGCTAGGTCTTCTATACCTAGCATCCCTAGCGCCTAGCATCCCTTCGCTAGGTGCCTAGCAGCCCTTCGCTAGGTCTTCTATGCCTAGCATCCCTTCGCTAGGTGCCCAGCAGCCCTTCGCCAGGTCTTAGGGTTACGATTCCTAGCAGCCCTTCGCTAGGTGCCTAGCAGCCCTTCGCTAGGACTTAGGGTTTCGATGCCTAGATTAACTAGGACTTTTCTTCAACTAAGGTTACTTCTCTTTTGCTCCCCTTTGTCTGTTTAATGCATCACTGACTTAAGTGTATTGTCAAACATTAAAACATTTAAAGAAGAACATCATTGATGCAGCTTGCACCAACATAAAGTACCGCTTATACGTGAGTACTTAGAGGTTCATTATACACATTTAGGTTTATTTGACATTAGAAATATCCTACCTAGTAGTATAGATGCATAACCGTGGGTTTTTGATACTTGGTTGATTGTATCGTTGCATCGTTGATGCTTGTTGGATTTGTCGTTGATACTAGTTGGATTTTATTGCATCGTTGTTTTTCGATTGCTCGTGCATCTTGTATCATGCACTATATCTGCACGTTGCATACTAATGACTATTGGCTTTCATTTGATTAAGCCGTCGTTAGTTATTTAGTTGCTCAGTTCACTCAACCACTTGTTGTCGTGGTAGTTGCTAGAGTGCAAGCAACTGTCCTGTTATGTCACACATGTTGGAGTTATAGGCAAACAGTGACACCCTCACTGTTGTTTTAGAGGGATATTAGAGCTGTTGATAGCTCCCCCTTATTTCTGGGGTTTGGAGCAGTTGGCTCCCCAGCATTAGAGCTGTTGATAGCTCCCCCTTATTTCCGAAATTTGGAGCAGTTGGCTCCCCAGCATTAGAGCTGTTGATAGCTCCTCATTTATTTCGGGGTTTGGAGCAGTTGGCTCCCCAACATTAGAGTTGTTGATAGCACCTCCTTTATTCCGGGGTTTGGAGCAGTTAGCTCCCCAGCATTATGTCCACTCAACCATGTGTATTAGTGGTATTTGATGCATTTTCTTGTGGTTGTTGCATTTATATGAGCTATGTTTACTACATTTGGTTGGCATACATGTATATATTAGTTTTATGATTGTCGCATTGTTTTATACATGGATTTTATACCATGTTGTTTTACAGATGTTTTAGAGGTTTAGGTACTCTTATATTCTTTATGGACTGTACCCTGTTGTTTTCTCTACTTATTATTATCTTCATATGCCATGTTTATTGTCTATTCATATACCCACTGAGTCCGCCCGAACTCACCACCCATGCTTCTTCTTTTTGTTTTAGATAGCAGGTAGTTGCATTTCTTGGAGCCAGGAGAGGATCTAGTTACCAGTCCCCTGGTGTAGTTGTTTTGGGTATTTGGTTTTAGTTGTTTTATTTTCTGTACTTTGTGAGTTTCGCATTTTATTTATTTATCCGGTATAGTCTTGTTGGTTTTCTATGTTCATATCTTTTGGGTATTCAGACTCGCCTCTCTGCTAATTTAAATTTGTCTAAAGCTATTAACTGCGTGGTTATGCTTTTACTTTAATGTTAATAATGGTTGAGCCATCCAATTATTATAAATTGTGTGGTTGTGTTTATTTTCTTTATTTTTGTGATGTTAGCCGCTTGTGGCTAAGCTATATGGATGAGATGATGTAGTTTATGTCCCATCTTGTTCGTCGTACAGGGGAGATACTGCCTGATTTTCGAGTAGGCATGTGTCTTTGGGGGCGTGACATCAAGGAACTGAGGTGGAGGCACTGATGAGTCCCCCATTGCAATCATTTGAGGTAAGGAAACTCTTCGTTAGGTTTTACTATGGAATAAGTGTTGTTTTGATAAGATTCCTTCATTAATTTTCCATGGTTTCGAGTTGGCCGTAAGTTTGGTTCTATATGGTGTTGGGTTGTTATTGAATATGTGGGAGGTAGGAATTAAGTTTGATTTTTTGTTAGTGCACTAAATTTGTTGTTGCTGTGAGGGTTTGAAATTGTGGAGTTTTGGTGGCTGCTAGGAAACGTGTTACTGTAAGCTAAGCCACGGATTGATTGGTTGTGTAGGGCTTGTTCTTGGAGTCTTGTACATGAATTGTTATTTGGATAATGTTGTGGACTAGTTTTGGATTATCTCCTTTGATCTTATTTCCCCCATTGCTGCAAGCTACAAATTGATGAGGGAGTGTTGATTTTATTTAGCTACTGTTCCTGAGTTTGGTTTGAAGTGGAGAAGGGTGATAAAAGGTTCAGTTGGGAGTAATTCATCTCGGAGCAGTAGAGGTAGTCTTATGCTTGTTATGATTGAGGATTTAATTTGTATTAAAGTAGTTCTTTGAGTTTAAATTGGGGATGAGACTTGAAAATCTAATCTTGTAAATTGGGTTTAAAAGGAACCAATAGTTGTTTTGGTTTTAGTTAAATCGGTATTGTAATTAAGATTTATTCTAATTATGTTTAGTATTTTATTTAGCTAATTTGGTTATTTTATAGCTAACTAAGTGTCTGATACAAGACCTTGATTTGATACAAGCACCTGGACGTGAAAATTACTTGGATACACTATACGAATAAGACGGATACGTTTTCTTTGTATTCTTGTAGATCATTGATCTTAAATGAATAATTATTTGATTTTTTAGTAAGACTGTTTGATCTTGTTCCTTGTTTTGTTGATATCCTTCATTGATACTTTCTTTGCTTGTCGGGAACGTTGTCCATATCAATGAGTATTAGCTCCTTCCCAGATGTCATCTTCAGGACAACTTTCTCGAGTCCGACAATCGACGATGTAGTGGAATTGCCCATATAGAGCTTTCTTCCACTTATCGGTGTATACTTGGAGAGCATCGTCTTATCAGAATGGATGTTATGTGTTGCTCCAGTATCGATCCACCACTGCTTCGGGTTGTCCACCATTGTGTTGGCTTCAAACACGACTGTAGTGAGATACAGTTTCGATAAATCGGGGAGCCTGCCATTAGAAGTTGCGATATGGTTCGCAGCATCCTTTGACTCTTGGTTAGTTTCTTTGGCCGTCTACAATCTTTGGACAGGTGTCCTGGCTTTCCGCAATTGTAGCACAAGCCCTTGAATTTCTTGCCTTGAGCCTTCTTCTTGAATTGCTTTGGCTTCTTGGCGTTCGGCTCAACCATGTTGGACATCTCGTCGATAGCTCGCTTCGTTCCTCTAGAGTTGGATAACATTCGATTATCCTCCTCTATTCGTAGCCTCAGGATCAGGTCTTCAAGTCCCATCTCCTTTTGCTTATGCTTGAGGTAATTTTTGAAATCCTTCCACAACGGAGGGAGTTTCTCGATTGTCGCGGCTACTTTGAATGACTCGTTCAGCTTCATGCCATCGACATCCAGATCATGCAATATCAGTTGAATGTCTTGGACTTGAGACGTTACGCTCTTGGAATCCACCATCTTGAAACCCAAAAATTGGCCAACGATGAATTTCTTCAATCCGACGTTTTCGATTTTGTATTTTTTTCTAGTGATTCCCATAGATATTTTGTCATCTTCATCGGACTATACACGTTATACAACATGTTTTCCAATATGTTGAGAACGTAGTTGCGGCACAGGAAATCTCCATGCGACCATGCAACCTTACTGTTGGATTCACCTTCCATAGTGGATGGTGGGTCTTCACGCACAAACTGTACAAGGATTAGCGTTGTCAGATAGAACAACATCTTCTGCTGCCATCGTTTGAAGTCGGCTCCGTTGAACTTTTTCGGCTTCTCTCCATGTGGAACGGTGGTCGGAACGTCGTTGATCCATCGTTTGAAGTCGACTCCGTTGAACTTTTTCAGCTTCTCGGCGGACAGAATGTCGTTGATCAAAGTCATATCAATTTGCATGATATCATTTTATGTTTGTTGGGAGTTGATTCCGAGGTTGTTACTGGGAGGATGCAAATTGATATGATTTCGTCGAGGCTAGTGTTGAACACTATCTCCGTAAAACGATATTGCTCCGCTACATGTACTCACGGATAGCAGCAATTCATTTCCCAAGATACAACGACGATGTCTTGAAATAGCAAAACTATAAATTTCAAGACCAGCGAATCTTTTCGTAGGTTTTTTGGACTCTAGATGCACTAGATGGGATGAATACTAATGACTTTGATGATTGAATGAATGAATCCATCATATAGGGAACTCTATTTATACAGGGGAAGAGGTGAGGTACCCTTTGGTGATTGGATGTGACCTTTGGTTTAGGATTAATCTGGGTCGTTCGATCTGAAGGGTTGTAAACCTTCAGATAACCCTTTGATCTCATCCATCAAATCTGAATGGTTGTAACTCTTTAAATCTCCCTTTGAGCTTAGCCGTCAGATTTGATCTTACGCTTTAGATTAAGTCTTATTACCAACGGTCAGATCGTGGCTCTTCGCGATTAGCACTCCAGATCGCGTCACTTGCGATCCGACACCCATCTTCGATCCAACGATTGCCATTCGTTTGCCCAGTCATCTCTCTCCTCCTACCAAAGCGCTACATAGGCACAACCACGTCACCCAAGCGCTACATAGGCACTGTCATGTCACCTGGAGCATAAATTTAAGAAGTGAAAAGTGCGCCAACATTGCGCCTATTGCGCACGTATGCGCGTGGCGAGTGGCGGGCTTACAGGTGTGAGCACCTGCTCGCCTTAGAAGAGACCATCTGCGTTTTTCTTTTTTCTTTTTTTTAACTCCAT
Organism: Boesenbergia rotunda; assembly: GCA_024364735.1. NCBI lineage: Eukaryota > Viridiplantae > Streptophyta > Magnoliopsida > Zingiberales > Zingiberaceae > Boesenbergia > Boesenbergia rotunda. Next base: position 56,088 of record JAGFNQ010010201.1, read on the forward strand.
TAACACGGGAACACATATAAGGAGGCAAACTCCTTTGAAAATTTCAGATATGGGACTAAAACCCTATCTACTGCCTTCTATGTCAATTTTTTACTGACGTTAAATAATTAATTTCTCATTCACCCATAATCTATTTTGATCAAATTAATAGTCTAGATTCGTCTATGTGAAATGTAGATTTTATTTTTTAAGTGAATTCTGACTTTTAGCAATTGATGATACCTCAATTTTTCTTTGTAAATCCATATTTGATCTTTTTTAAGAACCAAATATCTAACAGATTATCAATAAGCTGAATATATATAAGGTGTAACCAGTCATACCACATTCTAAAATGAGCCATGAAAAATGTATTATGTATTTATGCTCTATAGAATACAAACATTTCTTTTTGCAGTATATATAACATATGCAATGAATAGATAGGTGAACCATTGTGAATAAATTATATTATAATAAAGAGGCTCTTATTCAGTCTTAAATCAATTTTTTGAAAAAGTCAAACCACATCTACATCAATATATATATCCTCACAGTTTGATCTGAAAAAGCATGGCGTCAAGAATAGCAAAGACGATATAATGTGAGAACTGAGATCTTTAGGGGTGTTTGGTTTAGGTATTTTCTATTTTTATTTTCTTATTTTCTAAAAAATATTGTTTGTTTTGTATTTTCTAATTTTATTTTCTGGAAAAGGAGATGTCATTTTCTAAGAAAATAGGAAATGACAAAATGTCATTTTCTGAGAAAAAAGAAAATGCATTAGAAAATGGGAAAATGCGGTGACCCTCGCAACAAGACCCTCGCCGCGTAATATCATTTTATTCCTCCTCGAACCCTCGAACCCGATTCCCTTTTCTCTTGCCCTATCTTGCCGCAAGACCCTCAACGCTTCATCGCTCCTTCGCCGCAAGACCCTCGCCACTTCATCGCTCCTTCTTCCCCGCAAGACCCTCGCAAGACCCTCGTCGATTCCCTTTTCTTGTGCCCCTTCTTCGCCGCAAGACCCTCATCGCTTGATCGCTCCTTCTTCGCCGCAAGACCCTCGCCGCAAGACCCTCTCAAGACCCTCAGCAGTGTCGTACACTCATACGATATCCATCACCCTACTTCCTCTTTCGTAATTTTTTTTGCAATTTACATTGACAATATATTGGTATTTTTGTATGGTTTGTTTACTCTTGATTTACATTAAAATTCCCTAAATATTAAGGTAATTTTTTTAGAGAATACTGTATGGGAGGGCATAATCCCAGTGTTGAAATGGAGAAATATAAGTGGTCAAAGGCTAATGTTGCCATGTTTGTTGAGATCATTAATTAAAAAGTGAAGCAAAACAAGTTACAAACATCTACCTTCACTAATACGGTTTGGGACGAGATCAACAAAGAATTATGTCTAATTACAAAGAGGAATTATGGTGTAGAGAGGCTTAAAGGTAAATGGAATCGTCTACGCACTAGACATCGACTTTTTACTACATTGCTTGCACATACTGGTGTTACAATGGATTCAGACACCGGTAAAGTGAATGCTCCAGAGGAAGTATGGGCAGAATTTTATGTGGTAAATATTTTTATCCATTCAAATATATATTTTTATTGTAAGTTTGTATTTAATAAAACGTTAATTTTTGTAATCAATTGTACAGAAAAATAAAAAAGAGTACAAGTCAATACGAAAGGAAGGTTGTGATCATTTCCACATTCTTAGTGAAGTTTTTAGTGGGACAACTGCAACAGGTGATATACATAGGACATCTACTCAATTGCCTCCCATATATGATGAAGAGACATAGCTCGAAGATGCATTCATTAATAGAGGTGTTAACTCATATGTCGAAGTCGTTGTTGACGAGAATGAGGATGCTGGAGGAGAACATAATAATCGGAGGCGTCGTACTACAGAATCATCCGATAGTCATCAACGTAAAGATCTTAAACTTTCAAAAATTGAAAAAATATGAGGCTTGTATGGACAAGTGGAGTAATACTTTACAACAACTGAGTGAAGAATCTATTGCTAGGCAAAAATACTTGGATTTGAGGGCCGCTAAGTTAGAACGTGAACAAGATATATCTGGCTCTTCTGGAACTAGCATGTTCAATGATCCTTACTCTATAGACAAGTGCATCCAAATTTTAAATGAGATGGATAATTTATCTACCCAAGTGGACGCAAAAGCTACAGAAGCTTTCCTTAAGCCTGGTCTACGAGAAATTTTCCTGAAATTTTCATCAAATAGGAGGGTTGAATGGTTGTTGCCTCAATCTTGATCGTGTGTAGGGCCATATGTTAACAAGTTCATGGCGATTTCTTTTATTACCTAGTTGAAAACTATTTCATTATTGGTGTTTGTTTGATTTTGTGGCTTGAATATTTAAGACATGTTTGATATTTTGAAATTTAATGTTGAAGACTATGTTTTGAAATTTAATGTTGAAGACTATGTTTAGGACATGTTTGATATTTTGAAATTTGTGTGTTGAGATAAATCTATAATTAATTTTATACATGTGTGTGTTGATTTTAATATTATTTTGTCGCAGATCATGTCAAGCTCTGATGAAGAATATGATGAATTAGGCCCGGATATTAATTTATTTATAGTTTTGGGTCTCGCAAATAATTTTTTCCATGACATGACTTCATTTCCTGGATATATTGATCGGATGCCATGTCGGACTTCATCTCTTACTGGGAGGATGTATATTCAAAAAATACTTGATGGGCATCCCCAAGTTTGCTTTGACAATTTTCGTATGTCAAAACATGTGTTTGTGAATTTTTGTACGACATTAAAAGAGATGAATCTATTGCAAGATGGAAAGGAAGTTACATTAAAGAAGGTATTGCTATGTTCTTACTAATCATCGGGCACAACACACGACATCGAATATGTGCCAATCAATTTCAACATTCATTGTACACATGTAGCAAGTGGTTCAAGCATGTTTTATGAGCTGTTTGTACATTAGGCACATATATAATTCGACCATATGAATACAATGGTGTCCATCCTCACATATTGAACAATCTAAAGTTGTTTTCGTATTTTGAAGGTACGTATTGTACCTTAATGTGTCAAGTTACATTAATAATATATTTGTACTAAGACATTGTGTAATTTTAGAATTGTCTTGGAGCTATCGATGTGACTCAGTATCGGCATGGGCACCGACATCAATTCAGACATCTTTTCGGAGTAGAACGGTGATTGTTACACAAAACGTGATGCTTGCATGCGACTTCGATATGCTTTTTACATTTGTGTATACGGGCTGAGAGGGGACAGCAAATGATTCTAGAGTTTTCATAGACGCACTGATAAGACATGAAAATAATTTTCCTAAACCTTGCGGTGGTAAGTAATATAAAAAACTCTATATGTATATTCATTTATGTTGGTGTTTTACATTATTAATATGGAAATATTATCACAGATCAATTTTATCTGGTTGATTCTGGTTACCCAAATATGCCGGGGTTTCTCGCTCCGTATCGAGATCGACGCTATCACTTGAGAGATTATCGGCGCCAAGGCAGACCAAGAGGGAAGGAAGAGTTATTCAATTATAGGCATAGCACATGTCGTAATATTATAGAGTGATACATTGGAGTGCTCAAAGCAAGGTTTCAAATTTTAAAAGATATGCCAAACTATCGAATTACTAGGCAAAGATTAATTCCAGTTGCATGTTGCGTGGTGCATAATTTCATACGTCGGTATCATGCAATGGATAATTTGTTTATGGAATACTCTTCTAATGATATACTCATGTCTAGAGTTGAAGATGATTTTGATAATCAAGAGCCGATTCCAATTGATCCAAGCCAAACAACTCAGATGGGACATATACGGGATGAAATTGCAAGTCATATGTGGAATGATTATATGGAGCATCATCCGTAATTAGCTAATGTTTGGTTTCAGCCTTTTGTGGCGAGCAATTTTGTTATGAATGGTTGTTTTTGTTTTCGAATTTTGGTTGCTTTTGGAAGGTTTTGTTACAAGCTGTGGGATGGTTTATTTGAAGAGTTAAGCGTAATTGTGGCATCTGATATTCTAAAAACCAAGTTGTAAAAGTTGTCTTTTCTTTTATAACCCACTTGGATGCAAATGCCATGCGCTCAGTGTTCATCGTTCTAGATTTTTTTTGGTTCTACTCCTCTTTTAGTAACAATTTCTGATTGTTAGTAAACTTGGTGTTCCAATTAAGACGACTTTTAAAACCTCTTGTGTTACGTTATTTACCTTTTGTATAGCTACTGTACTTCGAGCAGGAAGAGAGTGGTGGATTGAGTCTAGTATGGCAGGTTAGCTAAATGTTGGGCTAATATCAATTATTTGACATTAAATCTACAAAAAAAAGAAGACTGTCTGAGGTTCATTCTAAATTGTAATCATGTTGAAATTGTCCTCTCTTTGTAGTGAACTTCATGATGTTATTAGATGATGATATATCTTTTAACTAATAGTACTTTTGATGTTCATCGAACTTAATGAATGGCACAGGAAGACAACTAAAACTGGCAAGGGTGCTTCAGCAGGAATGTTCTTCCTTCGTTTTCCGGTGTATCGGTTTGATCCAAACCATTCGGTAAGGTCGACTGTTTCAAAAGTTGTACATCCAACTTTTGGACCTTCTAACTTAACCTCTATTGGTCACCTTTGTTTCTTCAAGATATCAGTTGCTAAAGATCCTGATACCGGCTTCTTTAAGAAATTGGATGGGTTTCAAGCATGCGAGGTCAATGAGTTGAAACCGGGCTTTGCAGTCTAATGAGCATTCATTTACTAACAGTTTTGTTGTCAGTTTTGTAATCAATTTTACTGAAACAGTCTAATGAGCATTCATTTACTTTGAATGTTTTGTTGTATAAGATGAATCAGAACAAATTGAACATGGGATGACCGGTCCGGCCCCACAAAAGTTTCCCACCGGTTACCAGGGTAAATTGGAAAGCGCTCGCGGTGGGCAATCTAGAAGCCCAGCGTCCCAGGGTTCACGCCCCATTTGGAGGAAAAATTCCTGCAAAATGCGCCGTAGCTGGGGATCTAACCGCGGATGTCTGGGTTAACAACTAGTTATTCTACCGCTGCACCATAGTCCCGGGGGCTATTGAATGTTTTGTTGTAGAAGGTGGTTGATTTGATGAACTGAGATCAATTTATCACTACTTGTAACGAGATTAACACGAAAAACGGCAACAAGAATAATAGAGAATTCACCAGATTTAAGTGGAAAACCCTTGACGGGAAAAAATCACGAGCAGAGAAAGAAAAATCAATATGAATGGTAGAATACAAAGTCGACGACTTTGATAAAGTAAAGAGAAGTAGAAAGAAAAGAGAAGTAGAGAGAAAGGAAGAAGAGGTAACCAAATAACCTTCTTCATTGATTTATTCAACTTGTCTATGAGATACACAATTTATAGGGACCTTAGAATACTTAGTCAAATAAAAAATTAATAACGAAACTATTAATTAACAGATTTATAAAGAATCTGTTAATTAACATATTAATAAGAAAATATCTAATAAATATTAACAGATTAAACAGAATTTGGGTCACCAAACTCTAACAATCTCCATCTTGACGCGAATTCCATAAATCTTCAAAAGAACATTCTCCACCTCTTCCACAAAACCCCACAGGTAAATTTCAGCATTTAGCACCAACCAAGTCCAAGCAATGCTTAAACTTGTCTATAGAGAGTGTCTTAGTCATCATATCAGCAGGATTATCATGAGTACTGACTTTCCTAACAATAATATCACCACGAGCAATAACATCACGTATAAAATGATACCTCACATCAATGTATTTTGTCCTCTCATGAAACAGCTGATCCTTCGTGAGGAAAATAACACTCTGACTATCACAAAAGACTGTAGTAATCTGTAAGTCTTCGCTAAGCTCACTGAAGAGTCCTTTCAACCAAATAGCTTCCTTACAAGCTTCCGTAATAACCATATACTCAGCCTCTGTAGTGGACAATGCAACTGTATTCTGCAAAGTAGCTTTCCAACTGATAGCACAACCACTAACAGTGAACACGTACCCCGTAAGTGATCTTCTTTTATCAAGGTCACCTACAAAGTCAGAATCAACATACCCAATAACTGCATCTCTATTACTCCCAAAATGCAAACAAATATCAGGAGTCCCTCGTAAGTATCTGAAAATCCACTGAACTACCTTCCAATGCTCTTTACCAGGATTTGTCATGTATCTACTAACTGTACTCACTGCATGTGATAAATCTGGGCATGTACAAACCATAGCATACATGAGAGATCCCACTGCACTAGAATATGGAACCTGTGACATATAATCAACCTCATCATCTGACTACGGACATAAATCAGCTGAAAGTCTAAAGTGTGCAGCTAACGGAGTACTAACAGACTTGGTAGAATGCATGTTAAACCGATGAAGTACTTTCTCAATATACCCTTTTTGACTTAGGTATAATTTACCTGCCTTTCTGTCTCTCAGAATCTCCATCCCAAGTATTTTCTTTGCAGCTCCCAAATCTTTCATCTCGAATTCTTTACTTAGTTGAGCTTTGACTTTCCTTATCTCTTCCTTATTATTGGCCGCAATCAACATATCATCAACATATAAGAGCAGATAAATAAATGATCCATCATCAGTTTTCTTAAAGTAGACACAACTGTCATAGCTGCTTCTTCTGAAATCATGAATGATCATAAACGAATCAAATCTTTTATACCATTGCCTAGGTGACTGCTTCAATCCATAAAGGGACTTTTTCAGCAAGCATACATAATCCTCTTTTCCTGAGACTTCAAAACCTTCTGGTTGTTGCATATAGATTTCTTCCTCAAGTACCCCATGTAAGAATGTTGTCTTCACATCCAGCAGCTGCAACTCTAAGTCATGCATGGCCACAATACCAAGGAAAGCTCGAATCGTAATATGCTTTACAACTGGGGAAAATAGATCAGTGAAGTTTACTCCTGGAATTTGACTGAAACTTTTAGCAACTAGTCTGGCTTTGTACCTGGCTTCTTCAACTTCCGGTATTCTCTCCTTTCTTTTAAATATCCACTTGCAGCGAACAACTTTCTTACCCTTAGGTAATTTCACCAAGTCCCATGTGTCGTTCTTACCAAGTGACTCCATCTCCTCCTGCATAACAATCATCCACTTACCAGAATTATTGCAACTAATTGCTTCTGAATATGTCTCAGGTTCTTCACCGGAATCAATCTCCTCAGCCACGTTTAAAGCATAAGCGACCAAATCAGCCTCTGCATATCTCTAGGGGCGTCTAATTTCTCTTCGAGGCATATCTTTTGCAATGGAATATTATGAAGGTGCTTGTGATGAGCTCGTTCCATCCACAACATCTAAAATAGGCTCTGGAGTAGTCTCTGTAGATATCGGCTCAATCTCAATCTCCACCTATGTGCTTGTCTTCTATTTATCTTCCTCAGAAAAAGTTTTAGATAGAGACCACTGAAGCATGCTAGTCTCGTCAAAGATAGCATCTCTACTGATGATGACTTTCCCGGTCTCTGGACACCAAAGTTTATATCTCTTCACTCCTTGTCTAAAGCCAATAAATATGCACTTCACCGAATGAGGCTCCAACTTTCCATTATCAACATGAGCATACGCAGGACATCCAAAAATTCTCAAATTAGAATAACTAGCAGAAGTACCAGACCATACCTCTTGTGGAGTTTTCCTTTCAATAGCAATTGATAGAGAGCGATTTACAAGATAACAGACATACGCAGCGGCTTCTGCCCAAAAAAACTTTGGTAGCCCAGCATTAAGAAGCATACAACGCACCTTCTCCATTAAAGTCCTATTCATCCTTTCTGCTACACCATTTTGTTGAGGAGTATACCGAACTGTTTGATGTCTCACAATACCTTCAGCTCTGCATAAGGCATTAAACTCTCCAGAACAAAACTCCAATCCGTTATCAGTTTGAAGATGCTTTAATTTCCTCCATGTCTGCTTCTCAATTATGACCTTCCACTCCTTAAAGGTAGTAAAAACATTACTCTTATGTCTTAAAAAAAATGCCCAAACTTTTCTTGAGAAATCATCAATAATAGTTAACATATAGAGCGCACCACCTTTAGATGGTACTTTAGAAGGCCCCCACAAATCAGAATGAATGTAGTCTAACATACCCTTTGTGTTATGAATGCCAACTGAGAACTTGACTCTTTTCTGCTTGCCAAAAACACAGTGCTCGCAGAAATTTAGGTTTGTAATATTTTGACTATCAAGAAGTCCTCTCTTGCTCAATTCAACCATGTCATTCTCACTTATATGACCCAAACGTATATGCCAAAGTCTTGTAATATCAGAATCAGACATAGACGACCTTGCGACGGCAACATCACCTATTACTATGGATCCCTGCAGAACATATAAACCAGCGGTTCTTCTTTGTCCCTTCATCACAACAAGAGACCCTTTACTGATCTTCACAGCTCCACCTTTACCAGTGTACTTGTACCCTTTAGAATCAAGAATACTCAAAGAGATCAGATTTCTCTTCAAATCAGGGACATGCCTCACATCATCAAGTGTCCGAATGACACCATCAAACATTTTAATTCTGATCGTACCAATACCAGCGATTCTGCAGGATGCATTATTGCCCATCAAAACGACACCACTCGAAACTGTTTCATATGTTGAAAACCAATCCCGATTGGGACACATATGAAACGTACAGCCAGAATCCAAAATCCATTCCTCACTCTGCTTCAAATCAGTATCAGAGGCAATGAGAAGTTCACCATTACTGTGATTTTCGGCAACATCAGCCTCACCAGACTTCTCTGCAACAGCAGATTTCTCCTTCATGCTTGCCGTTGTCATTAATCTCGGTTGACATCCATAAAAAATAAAACCAACCTTGCTCTGATACCACTTGTAACGAGATTAACACGAAAAACAACAACAGAATAATAGAGAACTCACCAGATTTAAGTGGAAAACCCTTGATGGAAAAAAACCACGGGCAGAGAAAGAAAAATCAATATGAATGGTAGAATACAAAGTCGACGACTTTGATAAAGTAAAGAGAAGAAGAAAGAAAAGAGAAGTAGAGAAAAAGGAAGAAGAGGTAACCAAATAACCTTCTTCATTGATTTATTCAACTTGTCTATGAGATACACAATTTATAGGGACCTTAGAATACTTAATCAAATAAAAAATTAATAATGAAACTATTAATTAATAGATTTATAAAGAATCTGTTAATTAACATATTAATAAGAAAATATCTAATAAATATTAACAGATTAAACAGAATTTGGGTCATTAAACTCTAACACTACTGATAAACGTTAGGTCATAGAGATCCACATGTATGTTGGTAACTTTGGACGTGATACTGATGTTATTCATTTGTTGTACCTAGAGGAGGATTTTGGGAAAAAACATAAAAGAAAATTCTACAATCCGATACATGTTTGCGTATACTTGTCTATTCTACCTTTGTATTGAAGACTCGTTATTCTTTTGCACGATTATTGGTTACTTTAGTGTTCATTTGCCGACCTTAATCACATCGTTGCCGGTTCAAAAGTTTGGCATTATCAAGCTAAACATAAAGACTTGACTAATCACATCATTTTAAAAAAAATTATTTTATTTATAATTTTCAATATTAACATACCAAACATATTTTTCGATTTTCTTTTCTAGAAAATAAAATTACAGTATATCATATCAAATGCATTTTTCGTTTTCCAAAAACTAGATTAGAAAATAAAAAAATGAAAATAAAAAATAAAAAATAGAAAATAGAAAAAAATTTCCAAACCAAACGCTCTCTTAATCTTTACCTGAATTCTCTTTAAAACATAGGAACCAAGATGTACACATGACGCATCAAAGAGGAATTGCAATGGAGAGCTTCTAATTCTGATTTAGGAAGCAATTATATATATCCCAACAAATTTCATTAAAAAAAAGAAATTAGTGCTTGATTAAGATCTCAAACTCTTGCACGTCATAAATAATATATTACAGAACACAACAATTCTGTTAATAAAAAAAAAGGGAAGGGACCTAATGCATAAGTTAGAGCTAGTAATTAACATTAGATATGACTCAATAACATATATCATAGTTAATAAAGAGACAACTCAGAAGTGGCACAGCATGACTTGCAAATGCTGGCAGGGCATGTTGCTTCATACACAGTCTGATCAACAAATGCTTCAAGTGCAATAGATGATAAGAATAGTTACAAAATATAAAAGTCACAAATTTGATAAGAATAGTAACAAAATATTCGAATGTCCAAACGACAAATTAATATGCCATCATACTTATTTAGCAAATTCACACAAATACAGTCAAAATTAAAGAAATGCACAATGATGACACAATAAGCAAATTTTGTTCCCATTGTAAGCGATTCTAAAGATATCAGATATCGCTACAAGAACATATCACAAAGCTATCACATGAAAATTATTATTAGCAAACTCCGACGAAGGAAGCTTTTAGCGCTCGTCTTATGCATAGTATGCCCATGAAGAACCAGATCCTTCTTGTGATAATTAATTGAAGGGCCGTTTAGGTTCTCATTTCAATTCCAACCTTGCCTTCTAAGTTAACCGTGTAAAATACATGCAATAAAAGAGACAAAAATTAATGAACAATGTACATAAATAATGCTAATTATCAAAGAACTAAAAAAGATTGTATGAAAAGAAAAAGTACTTGATGAATCATATATATGTGAAATGAGAGACTGATTCTTCTATTGCGAAGACTAACTAAAAATACAATAAAAGGAATGCAAAATATATAAAAGCTCTCTATACATGAAAATAATGGGCGTCAAGGGTACTTACTCTCCTCATCTCTCTATCCGCATCAAACATTAGCTTTTGCTCCATCAGAGTTGGATGAACATCGCCAAAGCAATAGAAAAAATCTAGTGACATGGGAAGCCCTGCCAGTGGCATCGCTTGAATCTGTGGACAGTCAGATATATCTAGTATTTTGAGAAGGGGCGAAACTCCTATATCTGGTAGTGATTGGAGCTGTGGACAGTTGATTATCAATAATTCTTTTAGGACGGGAAGGCAATGCAGCAGCTCTGTCGGCAGAGATTGTAGTTTCTCGCAATCTCTGAAGATTAGAGATGTAACAGCAGTGAGGCTTTGCATCAATATCGCCTCCTCAAATATCACCTCCTCAGAAGATGAAATAATTGTAAGTTGTGTAATGAATGACAGTGAGTTTCTCAGAGGAGACATTTTAAGCAGAGCAGTGTTGTCCACAATTAATTGAAGAAGAGATGACAAGCTCCCGGCTTGCTCACCTTCTACATCCAACTGAACCAGCTTAGGGCATCCTCTGATCTTCAATGCCATGAGGGATTTATGGTATCCTAAGCAATCCATCCTTCTCAACTCATCACAATTAACGATGCACAAACATTGCAATTTTACCAATTGAACCAGAGGAATAGACGTTATGCATGGACAATCACTTATTTCCAATCGAGAAACTAAACGAAGGTTGACCAAGCAGTCGGGCAAAAGTATTGCATATTCGCCACAGTCGTTGAATTCCAATACCTTGAGTGAGGTCGGTAGATAGCGGCCACCTTCCTCGTCATCTTCCGTTTTGCTATTTAATATCAAACTGGGACAGCATGATATTTCCAATATTTCTAGGGAAGGAGGGAAGGGAGGTAATCTCTTTAGTTTGGGACAATCAGTGACACGAAGATCAAGCAGGCAGGGAAATAGATCTTTGCCCTCTGTCCAAGACCACTCCTCCAATGCCGGCAAATTGTACAACTGAAGCACTTTCAACTTTGGAAAACACTTGCCTTCAAATTCATGACTCAGCTGTTTCAAAGCAGGCATATTGTCTATTTGAAGTTCAATCAGATGCAAACGTTGACCAATAAATGGAAGAACGTCATCCCATCCCTTGCAATTTATTAATTTAAGTGTTTCCAAATTAGATAGAACTTTTGGCATCAACCAACTAGGCGACCTACCTCCACTGTACCCATTAATTTTCAATATTTTGAGTGATTCATGTGGCTGCAGACCTTCAATTACTTCCTCTTCCAACTTGGCATCCTTCTCGTGATCCCAACTCAACAGCAATTCTTTTAGGTGGACTTTGTTCATTAACTCAGTCCGCTTTGCTTCTTTGCTATCAACAACATTCTCAAGATTGTGAAGACCAAGTGTTTCATGAAGCTGTGTCAAATCCTTTAGTTGTCCGAGCTTGAGTTCATCATCCTCTTGAACACTAAACGTTGGCAAATTTTGAAGATTAGTTAGTCTCCGTACATCCTTTAACATCACCCAAAACTCTTTCTCTGCACCAATGTGTTTCAAATTGACCAGTTTGCTCAGTTCTTGTGGTATAGACTCTAGATTACACAACTCTATTAGCTTCAGTGTTTGCAAATTATAAAGGTCGCATAATGAGTCCGGCAAAATTTTAATTTTAGAATTCCATGATATATCAAGGTAACGGAGGTGAACCAATTTACCAATATGTTCAGATAACTCCTGCAAGTCACACCAGCTTACATCCAGAACACGAATGCTTCTTAGTTTTTCAAAGAGGCTATTGGGAGGTAAAGTTGGTCTCAGCACCAAGGTGCGCAACTTGTCGTATCCAGAGAACTCCAACGGCATTTTTCCTTCTTCTACTCGTAGATGCCGAGTTGTGGAAAACATCTTTGTTTGTTTGTTATTTTCAATCCTGCATGTCTCTTCTACAGAAATCATCTCAGCTAAATCATGTATAAGGTCATGCATCACAAATCGATCAAATTCAGATTCTTGAAAGAAAGACTTGTTAACAAACTCAAGAAAATAGTCGTTTCCAACATCTTCCATCCTCTTTGTATTTTTATCTTCGATGAAGCCTTCGGCCATCCACATCTCAACCAACTCAGCTTTATTGAATGGGTAATCTTTAGGGAATAATGAGCAAAAAGCAAAACACTGCTTCAGATTTTCATTAAGATATTGATAACTTAATTGCAGGGCTGACATAATATCATCTTCATCTTCATCTTGTTTTACTTTCCATATGTCGCTCTCCATTATGGTCGCCCAGTGTTGCTGGCACAAATCTGATTGCAGAACACTGCCGAGTGTCTTTGCAGCTAATGGTGAGCCCTTTAACTTGTGTGCAATCTTTTTACCAATATCTTCTAGCTCTGGATAATCTTCAGGGTTGAGTGTGCCAAATGAGCATTTCTTAAACAATTCCCAAAAGGCATCTTTGTCTAAACCATGGAGCAAGATTGGTTCCGCCAGACTAACCATTTTAGACACTTTCATATCTCGAGTTGTAACAATGATTTTGCTACCAGGAGCTCCAACTTTGAGTAGTGCACAGAATTTTTGCCAAAAGCCCTTATTATTGCTCCACACGTTGTCAAGAAATAGCAGAAACTTCTTTTTCGCAATATGCTGATGTAGTACTATTTGAAGAGGTTCTAACCCCATATTATCATATTGTTTTTGTTGAGTTACTGCCTCTATTATAGATTTAGTAAGTGCTTGCACAGTGAAATTGTCATCAGACACACAGACCCAAATCTTGAGGTGAAAATGATCCTGAACTCTGTCGTCTTTGAGTGCATACTGAGCAAGAGTAGTCTTTCCAGCCCCTCCTATCCCGACAATAGGCAAGACAGAGAAGGTATCGTTGACAAATCCCGATGCAAGTTTCACTTGATTATCTGACTCTAACAACCAGTCTACCACTTGATTCAGTTCTTTGTCTCTGCCAAACAATATGTCTGTCACCGAGGAAGAGCATGATTCTCTGGCCCGAAACTTCACCTCTGCAGGTTGCTTCCCTCTTTCATTTGTCGGTAACACATTTAGGATGCTCTTCATACTATTAGCAATTCTGTCCAGCCTTCCTTGAATCTCACTCACTCTAGCTCTCATATCATCTTCCTCCACGGAATAAAAAGAACCAAACAACTTTTTATAAATGTTTGAAAGGCCACTGGAGCTACTTGCCTTGTCCTCATCTTCACCTTTGATCTTCTGCTTGAGGACATGGTATTGGAACTCATCTATTAAGTCCTCAGCATCATAAGCAGCATCCTTGAGTTCCTGCATCGATGTCTTCCACTCGACGTTGTTGCTCCCACTGCTCTGTTGAAGGATGAATCGAGTCTCCCGCAGCGAGATGCGCAACTTATCCATGTCCTCCGCGAAACCCCGGCGCTCGGCAAACAATTGGATGGCTTTGTCGCTGGCCTTATCGATCAAGGTCTTGATGAAGGCCTGAGCGAACCATCCCCCCACTGTTAGTGAGACCGCCATCTGATTGCCGAAGAGAGCAGTAGCAGATCCTTGTAATTCAATTCTCTCAGATCTGCAAAAACAAAACAAAGACAGTAGTAATCAACATCACACGTCTTGTAGTAGATCGAACTATTGATGGCAAATTATAAGGATTAGTATATATAGCAAAGTAATATGTATAAGAGATTTGATTACCTAAATCCAAATTAATAAAGTGGACTTGGAGGTGATTGTTGCTACCGTTGAGTACTGGGCAATGATTTTGCAAACTAGAGAATACTCTGATCAAGAAGCAAATATTGCTAAAAGGAAGTTGTAGATCAAAGCAAATTAAGTTGGGCGATGCTTCTGCAAACTACAGAACAGTCTCCGGAAGCAGCTAGCAAATATTATTGCAAACAGACAAAAGACGAAATCGTTCGCCTCCAGCGTCTCCGCCGCACCCGTCCCAAGGTCATCACGAGGGAAGTAAATCACGGTCCTCGGAGTAATTAGTGCACAGTTGGGCCGAGAATTGATACACCAAACGTCTAGAGTTTTAATCAGTGCACCTCGCGCGACTCGAATCTAGAACCTCTTAAATAATACCCCTATACACTAACTACTCCGGAGTCCAGTGCGGTCAAATATTATTGCAAAAAGAAAGTTAGAGATGAAGGTAAAGTTGAGAATGATTTTTTTTTTACGCGTTCAGTGGAAGCTGCTGACTCAGTCAGGATTAATTAAAAATATATAATATAATTATATTACAGAAAATGAATCTTTACCTAACCCATCAACGAAACACTCTCCCACTCAATTTTATTTTATTTTATTTTTTTTAAAAGCTTTGTGCATAGCTGGGATTATTGTGAATTCGAGAACTTGCATGCTTGGCTTCGTGTGCAACAGACATGTGAACGTGCGTGGATGCCGGAGCTAGTCAAATTTAGAATTTTTCAATGTAAATCTTAAACCAACACCAACTTCTTCATTATTAGAACGTATAACGCATTAAAAATTAAATAAAATTTCAGAGAACAGAAGAAAATTTCTCCTACCGTTAATTTTTCTAATCAAATTACAATATTTATTCTCACTTACCTTTCAAGGTCCAATATCTTAGAACATGCTTAAATTGAATATTACGTGATAGATATGTTATTATTTCATAGTTCTCTGTCATAGTAACTTTCTTTAATACAAATTTATCATCATGTGATATTTCAAATATATCTTCATTCTTATAGATTATAGATTAATCTGATGTCTCTCATCCTATGTCACCTAATTTATTATCTTTTATTTCTTTTTCTTTCTCTTCATCTATATCTATTATAGGTATTGATGGTTCTATTATTATGTTTGGTTTATCTTTTATTGATTTTATTATATTCCGAATCTTATTTTAAGTCTTATTTCTATTAATCAATTATATGAGTCTGGATACTTAGTCTCTTTTTCTTTATCCAATTGTTATGTTCAGGACCCGAGATTTGAGAGATTGATTGGGACATATCGCAAGCAAGGAGGACTCTTTATTTTGGATCAACTCAAAGTAACAGATATTGTAGCTTCGAGTGTGAATTTATCAACTCTTCGCTTGCGTCGTTCATCTTCTAATTTTTATTTGTGGCATTCTTGTTTAAGTCATGTTTCACCGTCTCGTTTGCAATTTTTAGCTTCTATTAGAATATTAGGACCTTTAAAAAGTTTAAATTGTCACGTTCCCAGAGTTTATGCTTGTTCGAAAAACGGGCAACATCTCCCCTGTATGACAGATAATTTGAATTAGTTGGACATACATCTCACGTAAATAAAATATATAACTCAACCAATACGACTGACAACTCACACATAAAGTAAACTCTACAACCACGTAGTATATGAGATAATAAGAAAAGAAAATGCATATCCCAGCTAAAACTCAAATCCAACAATGAACGTACCAAGTCTATATACCAAGTCTATATACACATGAATATAAATACACTCAATAACTAAACATAAATTTACTGGAATAATAAATATCCGTCTTGTAAAGAAAATACCCAAAGAAATTACGGAAATATAGTAAATACGGAAAAACTCCAAAATGCTCGACACCATGAGACTGACAACTGGATCCTCTCTTGTCTCTAAATAATTCAGCTACCAACTACCTGAAATAGAATTAGACGGTAAAGGTGGTGCGTCCGAGCAGACTCTGCGGATAATTAGATAGATAAATGCATGACATATAATAAAATATAACAAGCAGGTAGAAGCAACAGTATATAGTCTCTGAAACATAACAACATATACATATGTGCATGTGTAAAACTGAATAGAAGTGCAGTAATAACTCATACATATATGTCAATCAAATGTAACAGTCATAGCTCAAATAAATGCAACAAATATAAAAAAATACAAGATGCAATAAATACACATGATGCAATGACATGTGTCACCCCTGACATCAGTCAAACCACCATCATATCACATCTGTGAGGTCGAGTGGGTAGGGCTGCGATAATTGTACGCACTCCAACTACTATCACTACTATAAGTGGTTAAGTAGAGAGGATATTAGGGAGCAAATTATTCCAAAATCCCTGGACAAGGGGGAGCCACCAACAACTCTGTTATCCCTCGAAAATAACGAAGAAAGTATCAACTGTTTGCCTACAACTCCAACATCCACTATCCATGAGTGGTCGAGTGTGGGATAACAGGATGACTGCTCACACTCTGACAACTGTCACTACCCATGAGTGGTTGAGTGTGCAGAAAATTATATGACTAATGACGGGCTTAACCATATAAAAGTTGATATTCGCTTGTATGCAACTATTAATATGCATAATCAACCAGGTGACAACTATGTAATGGTATGATAAAAAAAATACCAAACTCAATAAACATGCAACTAATCTACTGGATAGGGTATTTTAATGTCAACCAAATTTAATGTCAACCAAATCCTAGTTGTGTTTAATGATCATTCCAAAGTACTCACATATAAGCGGTACTTTACAAATTTGGAAATCAACAGGTGAGACTGTATGAACATAAATTTTATTAGCTCAAAGATCAAGCAACGAAAGTATCAAAGAATGATATCAAAAGAACAAGAATAAGATAAAGTAACATACTCAGAAATAAAACAAGCCATGTATTTAAATTCAACAAACTACAGATACAAAGAAGAAGTACCCGCCTAGTAAAATGCAGAACGCATCCAAATAAATCTCACGTCCAAGAGCTTATATCCAATCAGGGTCCTGTACCAAGGACATAATTTAGCTATTTATTAAATTAATAAAATAGCTAAATTAACTACCAAGAGTAATTATAATCTAACCCTAATTCAACATCCATTTAATTATATCTAAACAACTCTAATTCACTACTTAGAATTAATTCCCCTTCTTTTCATCAGTCAACCTTTACACAAAAAAACTCATGACCATGGACATCCAAAATAAAACCTATCAAACTCATACATTCCAACTCATAGCATGAACCTCAAAACAGGCAACAACAACTAAATAGGAAACATTCAAACAACCCACGGTTTACATTCTAAGGTATGAATCCAAATATATAACCCAATCAACCTTCTCATTGGCACACAACCAAAACACAATTTGACTCCAAAAACACAAACCACGGCACAACACAACACTAATTTCCCGAAATAAAAATTGCCTGGAACCATACTAAATTTCCAAAGCAAAATATGCTCAGATTCACAATCCAAACCTCCAACACTTCAAATACTCAAGACACTGCAAATTCAAATAACTCCAACATCAAAATCCTTCAAGCAAAAACATCTCACAATTCAATAAACATCGAAACTTAAATCAGATCTCACCTCTATTGCGCTAACAAGGATCCTACTGCGTGACACTGTCATTAGGGCACAGAAATGGCTGTGGTCAAACACAGGAAACCTGATCTCCTCTGTTTGCACATCCACCATCAGAATGCCTCAACGTGGCTAATCAACTAGGAAATGGAAACGCAACAACAAAGAGCGAGGAGTTTTTGAAATCTCCATACCTTTATATGGTCGACCAGCAAGAGGAAAGGAAAATCGTGATCCCCGACGTTTAAAGTAGCAATCGGCGACACTAGGTTGCGCCAATCATGAGGAGAAAAGAAGAGAGGAAGGGTAGAGCTGTGGCGAGGAAAAGAAGAGGAGAAAGAAGATCGCGAGGGGACTGTGTGAGGGAGGAATCGTGATGAAGGAGACACGATTAGGGCTTCAGCGTCGGTAGTTAGTGAAGTAGGGGAGTCGTAAGGGATGAGTTGTTGCGGCGTGGAGATGCGTCAAGTGATTGTGCCCTATTTACACATTAACCCTCAAGTTTCTGCCAATTCAAATCCAACCCCCTATTTAAGAATTTTAAGCATTCAGGTCCTTCGAATTCTCTGATATTTAAGACTGATATTTCTGATTATAGTGGATCTAAATTGGTCAAATTTTCTACCTTACCTTTTTATAAAAGTCTTTCTCTATCCTCTACTCCATTTGATCTTATTCATTTTGATGTATGAGGACCCTCTTCTATTCCTACAAAAGGGGGTCAAGGATTATGTTTCATTTATCGATGATTTCACTCATTACTCTTGGATTTATCTTATGAAACACAGATTTGATTATCTTATCATTTTCAATAACTTTAGAGCTCATGTGAAAAATCAACATTCTTGTGTCACAAAGTGTTTTCGTTATGATTTCGTGTGTGTGTGGGGTGGGGTGGGGGGGTGAATACACTTCAAATGATTTTTTACGTTTACTTGCTTCTGATGGTAATATTCTTCAAATCTCATGTACATATACTCCTAAATAAAATGGTGTGGCCAAACGGAGACATAGACATCTTGAAACAACCCGTTCATTTTTATTGTCTATTAGTATTCCTAGTATTTTTTGGGGGGATGAAATCCTTACCGCTACTTATATGATTAATAGAATTTCGACCTCACACAATTCAGGTTTATAATCTTTTGAAAATTTGTATAGTTATGTTCTTGATTATTCCTCTCGGTGTATTTTTGGTTGTACTTACTTTGTCCGTCGTTCACATGTCGAGCGTAATAAATTATCCCCTTAGTCTACTCTGTGTATCTTTTTGGGTTATGGTGTTGGTCAAAAAGGATATCGATGCTTTGATTCCGTTAGTCAAAAATTATATGTCTCTCGTCAAGTTATGTTTCTTGAGTATATTCCAGCTAGTTCACATGATATGACAAAGTCAGATTTGTTGTGCATTAATCCTTTCAATATTGACATTGAGGAAGCTTCACGCACTGCCCTTACTAGTAGCTCAACCGAATCTAGTACTTTGGTTCGTAAGACATCTACTCCACCTGCTGTCCTTTGGCCACTACCCAATCATCTCCTGAGATTACAGATGATCCTTCTCTTCATCATTGTCAGTCCACTAAACTACCAGATTTTGCTTACTTTTGTTATTCTCGTTATTTTGCTTCATTTGTTGCATTTGTTCATAGTCTTTCCGAGCTTGTATCCTATAGAGAAACTGTTCATAATCTGCTTTGGTAGAATGCCATGGTTGAGGAACTAACTGTGTTCCATCATACTCATACATGGTATTTGGTAGCATTGCCTCTAGGAAAATACACTATTGATTCTTGTTGGGTCTATAAGATCAAAACTAAATCTGATGGTTCTATTGAAAGGTACACAACTCGTCTTGTTGCTAAATGTCACTTTAGAAGTATGCTATAGATTATGAGGAAATCTTTGCTCGTGTTACTAAAATGATCATCGTTCATATGTTAATTGTTGTTATCTCTATTCGTCAATGAAAAATATCTCAGATGGATATCAAGAATGCCTTCTTGAATGATGATTTTCAAGGAGAAGTATATATGGTGCCTCCTCTTGGAGTTGTTCACCGACCTGGTGAAGTTGTAGGCTTCACAAATATCTCTATGGACTCAAACAAGCACCACGTGCTTGGTTTGTAAAGTTTTCTGCGGTGATTACCTCTCTTGGTTTTTCCCCAATAATTATGATTCGGCTTTATTTGTCAAGTGTACGCGTGTTGATCGTATACTTTTATCTTTATATGTGGATGATAGAATAATTACTGGTGATGACTTTGATGCAATTGAGTCTTTGAAATTTGAATTAGCTTGTTGCTTTGCTATGAAAGACTTGTGTTTACTACACTATTTTCTGGGGATCGATATCGCCTCTTCGCCAAAAGATTATCTCTTATCTCAGTCAAAATACATAGCTGATCTATTTGAGGGTAGGCGTCTCACTAACAATAAGATAGTTGATACTCCACTTGAAACTAATGCTTGGTACTCTCCTTCAGACTAATTCTTCGAGAGCAGGATTCCTCCCCGGCTTCTCGTCTATTGGGCGTCACACGCGACCTTTTTGTTCTACCGGTATACTCTTCCGCAGCTCCTCGTATCTCAGATGCACCGAGCCGTTGGCACCATTCCCATGTCATCCATCTCGCTCGTTTCGTCTTCGGCTTGACTTTTTATGTTCTTAAGTTCCAGCATACTTAGACACAAAGCATCACAAAACAGCGCAGAACCTAATTTAACTCAATTGATCATATCAAAATTAATCCGGGGTATTTACGATATGCATGGAGTCATGCACCTATATGTTATGAATTGAATTATTAAAAAGCTCATATAGATATTTAAACATCGAAGATATTTCAATAAATTTTTATAATATTGATGTGACACGCTGAAATCATAAAAAAAAAAATCTTATTTCGAACTCTAAAAATTGGAGATGCTCTAAGGGCAAGCCAATACTTCAGACTAATTTTTTTCCATGAAGAAAGAGCATGCACCTTAGCATACACTCAGTGTGAAAAAAATTCAATAAAACGCTCAGTGAATGACATGATATTTTACATGCACACGTTTGATTATCGCTCAGACATCATTGGTGACCTCCAGCCGCCACCCCGAATCAAATAATATGCTGGGGGGTACGGTGAACTCGTCGGGGATCGCTACATGCAAAGTGTCACGTTATTCACTAAGCTTTTCCTTGAGATTTTCATTGAGTATATCATCTTTCTTAACAGAGGTCCCGGGGCTGATTAAAGTCGGATTGCTTCTTGATCATAAAAAAGACTTACATTCTCCCCGATTTTCTTCAGGATGTTAAGATAAGAGGAAAGAAACATGGGTTCTTTGAGTGTATAAGTGGTTGAAGCATTCAAAACTCTTAGGACGGAGACGAATAACCACATCCCGTCACATTTGTTGAGCTTTCTGAAAATATATAACAAGTTTGCATTCATTCGCTAGTTTATATATGTTTATACCAATTTTGTTTATGGCATTAGGATTTTGACATTGACACTCCGTATGGATAATTAATGACATTGTTCAGGTAAAAAAAACAACACAACAAAAAATTCAATTAATAGCGACGGACTGATTCTGTGGCTATTCCGTCGCTAAACGGTAATAGTAACCGAAATAGCGCCGTCGGTTCTCACGCCATCGTAGGTCAGGATAACGGCGAATACACAAACTCCGTCGCTATTAGCGACGGATTTTAAATAAATAATCTGTCGCTAATAGCGATGGATACATATCCCCGTCGTAAAAATACCATATTCAGGAGTAACGTGTATGAGACCAATTAACAACGGAAAATCAAATATCCGTCACTATTTGCGATGAACTAGTCAAATATCCGTCGCTATTTTATCGTAAATAGCGATGAAAAATTAAATATAGCGACGGATATTTATGATTTCTGTCGCTATTCATTGAATTTTTTATTGTGCAAAAAGCACATTCTAAATAATAATTTACTGTGCAATGTGACCAATATAATGGGTCACTACACAATACCTGAAGAACCTTACTACATCTCCAATTGTTGCCTAAAACATCAAATTTGATTTAAAAACAATATCAAAGTTCTCCAACTAATATCCCAAATCTCAACATCAAATTTAATATTGTAAGAGTGCATCATCAAAGATGGTGTCGCACTGTTGCAACACCAAATTTGGTGTGATTAATTTTTTAATTTTTTTTATTTAAAAAATCTTATTATAATATATAATCAACAAATATAATATATATTATCAACTATTATATTATTAAATATCATAAATAAAAATTAATTTATAATTATTATTTTTCCTCATTATTTTAGTAATACTAATTATTTATTTTAAATATAAATTAAAAGTATATAATAGCATATTTTAATTTTATTATACATAGTTATAAAGATTTAATTTAACAAAAATTTTATTTATAATATATTTAATATATTGTAATTATAATTACATTTATAAATTATATCACTAATTTCAAAAAATATATAATAAAATATTTAAAATTTTGATATGCATAAATGTAAAATACATCATCTATTATGTTGACATACAAAATAAAAATAGTAATGACACAAAATCAAAATATTACTAATACATAAATAACACAGCATACATAAACTTAAAAACATTCAGGGATACAAATAAAAACGATACTAAAATCCTTAAACCTAATAAATAACTACAAATAAAGTACACATAAACTTAAAATAACTTTAATAATATTACAATACTAATATTCTTGAAAATCACTCCCCATTCCACTAATTTCAAAAAATATATAATAAAATATTTAAAATTTTGATATGCATAAATGTAAAATACATCATCTATTATGTTGACATACAAAATAAAAATAGTAATGACACAAAATCAAAATATTACTAATACATAAATAACACAGCATACATAAACTTAAAAACATTCAGGGATACAAATAAAAACGATACTAAAATCCTTAAACCTAATAAATAACTACAAATAAAGTACACATAAACTTAAAATAACTTTAATAATATTACAATACTAATATTCTTGAAAATCACTCCCCATTCCACTAAAATAATTGTGATATTGGCTGTAAAGATTCGCAGGATTCTGAGATTCTTGATCTTTACCTTGATATTGATTGAGTTGTGATCTTTCTCTCTGTATTGGAGATGATTGAGATCCTTCTCCTTGATGTGCAACTAGATGAGATCCCTGGACTTGCATTCTCTTTTGCATAATTCTAATTTGTTCATTACTAATATAATCACGCACCATCGGGTCGGAGATCGAGTTCAAATTTTTAAATAAAATTTTAGTTTCTTCCTTGTAGATCATAGCATCTGCCATTTTTATAATAACAGCAGTACTTGTATTCATTGCCTCAACATGTTGGGCATTAATATGAATTACCTTTGTAATTTGTTCGTCATTATTTTCTTCATTTTTACTTTCTTCACTCCAGGAGGTCATTTACTAGAACTAGTACCGCTATCTAAATCGGTGATACTAAGATCGAAAGTAGTCACACAAGGAGATGAAGGTGTACGAAATTCTTCCTTAGAGAATTATTGTTCAGATAAACTAGTATTAGCATTTTGCCGTCGTGATTTGATACCTGCAGTATTCATATTGTTAGTGCCAAATTTTTCAATATCTTTGAGAGTATTTTAGACATGATCAAATTTGAAACCCTTTATGTATTTCGGGTCTTATGCTAACAACAGTCTGGCACGAGTTAACTGCAAAAAAACAATTGAATATCAATTATGAAATCAATGTTATTAATGAACTTAAACTTTGATTATAAAATTTAGATAGTCTAAAATAAATATGAGCATAACAACTTACAATATCTTATTCAGATGCTCCACTTGGATTTAAATATTTGATTTGTCATATGCAACCTTTCATTTTGGATACTACACTAAGCATAAGAAGCATTCTTTTTTGGAATGATCTTGGCGGTCGACAACAATACACAAAATTCGGATCTGCGTCATACTTTTTCTCAATTCTAGCCCAGAATTAATCATTTGACTGCTTGATTCCTATGATTAGATTGTGAAATATGAAGGCAAACATAACATAAGTGTTTATCTTTGTCAATTGAGTATGAAGCTTGTCGGGAGGTGGGGGTTGAACTCATTTTTATCCGAAGAAGATAATACACCATCTATAAATAAGTGAATGCTCTCATTCAACTCGATTAAATTCTTTACCCTTCATATTTTTAATGGAATATTACTAGGCAAACCATTAAATTCATTAATCTCTCTTGCATTCTTTTTTACCATCTCACTTTGATGAGCGGAAGTTTATTTGGACTACTAAATTTATTATTTTCTAGTTCACGTACTTCTTAGTGTTATTTTGTTCAACTTATTTATTTTTAAAAGCTGACTAAATAAGTTAATTAAATATATTTAACTTGTGCAGCAGGTTGTTAATTTTGGACCATTCAATAAGCATTAAAGTACAAAGATTAATATTTAAAGGTTTTTATTTTTTCAAAACTACGCATTTTGATTATAATGTAAATGAGAGTTCTTTTTAAGATGTTAGATTAATTAAAAATGATACACTAAATTTAAGAGGGAAAAAGTTTAACAGTTATGATAGAATGCATAGATTAATTAAATACTTATTTTCATTAACACTATGAACAACACAAATATGTTGAACTTTTTTATACCATTTACATGGTATGAAACTGGTTAAATGAATATAGATAAATGAGGAAATGCTTGATAAATTGATTAGATAACAGTGTTGGAGATTAAGAGGAAATTAAGTTCAACATAATTATTAAATAAATTTCAAATATTATCAGCAAATTTGTAACAAATGTATTTTTCCTAACCAGAAGACAGCTCAATGTATTTCCAATGGTGAGATAGCGTTAAAGATTCCCCGACCAATATAGCTATTTCCATGTCACCTGGTATACTGATACTGATACTGATGCGAGGTGTCTCCATTAATACAAAGTGATAGGGAAGGATCAAGGAGGACACGGAATGCGGAAAACTTATGTGGCAGTGTCGGCTGGGCTAGAGACCCGGATGATATCGGGCGCACAGTGCCCCAAGCTCAGACAAGGAATCAGGCTTCAGAAACTATTTTGGCAGAACGGAAGAAAGTTCCCAAGGCCATACTAGGAATCGAGCTCCCAAGACTATCTCGGGAAAACAGAATAAAGCCCCAAGGTCATCTCACAAGATAAGACTCCGAGACTAACCCGAGAGAGTGGAGTCCAAAGATCAACGTAGGGATAAGAAAGCTAAACTTCAAGTACCCGCTCCTCCTTTCAGAATAGAAAAATTATTAGGTAATTATTGTTCGCAATGCATGGTAATTAGGGTCTTAATAGTCACAGTGACAATTACCAGAAGAGAACAGCTATCAAGTAACCGATGATTAAGGAACGTGGAGGAGGAGGTGGGGACACATGGGAGGTAGACATCAGATATATAAGATGCCTCGGCACCTAGGTAAAGAGGGTAAGTTTGCTAGAATTATAGTATTTTGATTCCTCGTAGTTATCCCTAAGAGAAAGAGTTCTGACTTGAGAGTCGGAGAGGGCTCTACCGGATCTTCTTCCGGTGCATTCCCTTTACGCTCGTGTTAATCTCACAAGTGTCGACATCCTCTCCCCGTCATCATCGCCGTGGGTTGCACTTTGGTGATTCGTCATCCCCGTCGTTCGCTTCCGGAACAAGTTTGGCGCCGTCTGTGGGAAGATATCAAAGCACTAGAAGGAACACTGTGATAGCAAATCCAGAGGGACAACCCATCATTTTGACGTGGGAGGAGTTGGATCGTTTAGTCACCAACGTCATCAGAGGAGCATTGAAGCAGCATCAGATTGAACAGGCTGCCTCTCAACGAGTGGCTCTGAAGTAGGCCGAGATCCCAAGGGTGTCGGCCTCGCACAACCGAAATCGAAGATCCGTTTTGCCACCAGGGGGGCCCGGCAGAGATAGTCCCGGTGCTCAGGCGAGATTCTATGGGAGAAATGGAGAGGGCGCATTCCGCCGCCTCCAGCATTTTACGACAGGAGGATGGACAGGGGAAGATCGAGGCTTCCAAAGTTCTCCTGAAATCTCCATCTACTTCTTTTTCTCCAAACATCATAGTGGATCTCATGCCCAAGCAGTTTTGTGGTCCAAGAATTGCTTATTATGATGGGAAGACGGATCCGGAAGACCACATCTGCAAGTTCGAGAACGCAACCCTATTACACCAATACACAGATGATGTGAAGTGTCGGGTATTCCTGAACACATTATTGGGGGTCGCCCAGAGATGGTTTCAGAGGCTGCCTCAAAATTCGATAAACTCCTTTCTGGAGTTTAAAACTGTCTTCCTACATCACTTCGTCAGCAGCCCGCGATACCAGAAGACGGCCTTAAATTTGTTCGCCCTGAAGCAGAAGAGCAAAAAATCACTGAAGAACTATATCCAACGGTTCAATCAGGTGATGCAAGACGTGTCGACGACCACTTCAGAGATCCTCATCAACGCTTTCACGCAAAGACTCTCTGAAGGAGTTTTCTTTCGATCACTGGTGAAGAAACCACCGGTCAGCTTCGATGATCTATTGGGGCAGTCGGTCAAGCATGTCAATGTGGAGGAGGTACAACACGCCCGTCGTAAAGATTCGGCTGAAGTCCCTATCCAAATCTCGGTATGATTCGAGAGAAGAGAACCACCCCGCTTCAACCCGAGCAAAAGATCCTCGCTTCGGGAAAGATTACTGAGCTGACAAGAAGAAGTTGGTGGAGACGATGGATATAGAAGGACCTGAGCCACCGAAGAAATACTACGACTTCCACGGCAGCACAACTCACTCTACAGAAGAGTGTTATACCTTGAAGAAGAGGATATCCAAGGACATGGATGTCAAACCATGAAAAAAGTGGAATAAGGCAGGGTATCGACGAAGATCTCCTCACCAAAGCCCTTCTCCTCATCGACGACAATGGGGGGGGGGGGGGGGGGGGGGGACAGGTCCAGGCGTCGGTCCCGATGGCCCTCGAGAAGAAGAAGTTGAGAGATAGTGCCCCATTAGACTATCTCCCCGGTAAGAGATCCGAAGAAAGGCAAGGCTCCCGCTCGTGGACCTCCATCGGGCAATGTGGGAGTAATCTCAGGAGGTCCGATCGAAGGAGACTCCCATAGGGCAAGGAAGGCCCATACCCGCTGGTTAGAAAACTACGTCATCGGGACCGATAGGGAGAAGTGTCAGGGCCCTGTCATCTCCTTTGGCCCTGACGATATGAAGGATGTTGAAACCCCTCACGAAGATACACTGGTAATTCTTGTCCGCATAGCCAATTATGAGGTTAAGCGTAATTTTGTGGATATAGGTAGTTCCGTTAACATACTATACAAGGCCGCATTAGATCAAATGCAAGTGGACGAGGATGCCTGAGATGTATAGAATTTGCCAAGGTGCTGAAAATGTCCGACCGGGAGTAGCCCAAGTTCGTACCATCTTGTGGTGCTGAGGATGTCCGAGATATGTAGACCTGGTCGACGTGCTGAGGATGCCCAGCCGAGGGCAACGCAAGTTCCTACCATCTCATGGTGCCGAGGATACTCGAGATGTGTAGACCTGACCGAGGTGCTAAGGATGCCTGGCTGGGACCAACCCATGTTCCTACCATCTCATGGTGTCGAGCATGCCGGAGTTGTGTAGACCTGACCGAGGTACTGAGGATGTCCAGTCGGGAGCAGCCCAAGTTTCTACCATCTCGTGGTGTCGAGGCTGCCCAAGATGTGTAGACCTAGTTGAGGTACTAAGGATGCCGAGAGCAGCCGAAGTTCCTACCATCTTGTGGTGGCGAGGATGCCCAAGATGTGTAGACCTGGCCGAGGTGCTGAGGATGTTCAGCCGGGAGCAATCCAAGTTTCTACCATCTCGTGGTGCAGCCCAAGTTCCTACCATCTCGTGGTGCCGAGGATGGCCGAGATGTGTAGACCTGGCCGAGGTGTTGAGGATGTCCAGCCAAAATATCGACAAACTCCTAGGACTGGAGGAATTTGGCCTTGAATGCTGCCTTCGCCTCCGGCTGTCGGGACTCTTCGTTAGCCTTGTAGTTCTACAGTTCTTCTAAGGCTTGGTCCCGAGTAGTCTTTAGCCCGACCACCTCAGAGGATATTTGATCCTGGGCCGCCAGTGCCTCTTAAAGCCCCTTTGAGGTGGTCGAGAGATGTGACTTGGCTTGCTCGAGGTTCTCCTGCAAGTCGGATTCGTGAGCAGTAGCAGCTTGTATCACGGTCTCTTTCTCCGCCAGTTGATTTGCTTGCTCTTGAATCCGACCATTGAGGGCATCGGCGGACGACTCCAGAAAGGGGGCGTCTTCTAATAGCTTCGTCTCCTGTGCTTGGAGTCACCCCTTCTCCTGAGTCGGTTGACTCACTTCCGCGGAGAGGGTTGTCGCCCTCTCTGACAGAAGTTGCTCCCTATTGTGGGTATTGTACAGTGATGCTTCGGAGGCTTGAAGGGTGTCCAAGCAATGGTCTACTTTGGCACGGAGATCCCTGCTAACCTCTAGCTGCATCCGGCCCTCCTCACGAGCTCAGAAAACCTCTGCCTCTAATTATGCTATCTACTAGCGCAGGGTTTTAGTTTCTTGCTTGGGGGACATCCGTCGGCCCAAAGGAGGCACTCGAAAGTGGCCTGACACAAGAAAAGTAAGGGTCAGAGTAAAAAAAATGAAAACAAGAAAACTAACGCTGAGAAGCATACCTTCAGGAGCGATTCGTACAAGCTGGTGATTATCCCAACCGAAGTCATCCCGTTGAGGGATGTGAGGTGCTCTTTAGTCCACCCCCGTATGGCCTCCCGACTCTGTGGAGAAGGTATTCCGGAGGTAGCCCCAGAGCCGCAAGGAGTAAGAGGTAGGAGGCGCGGCAATGAGGTGTATACGCTTGAGGGGTTAGGCGCACCGTCATCTGTACTGGAGGACACATCGTCAGCAGGATAACTCCCCTGTGGCAGCTCCTTGAATTGGACTGGTTGGAAACCTAC
Organism: Boesenbergia rotunda; assembly: GCA_024364735.1. Lineage (NCBI taxonomy): Eukaryota > Viridiplantae > Streptophyta > Magnoliopsida > Zingiberales > Zingiberaceae > Boesenbergia > Boesenbergia rotunda. The sequence goes on from JAGFNQ010010201.1 coordinate 85,279, forward strand.
AGTCGCTATCTTCTCAACCGCTTGTACCTTTCGACATAGGCGGGCACTGGTGAATTCGGGCTTGTTTGATCTCACCCTCTTGCCCTTGGGGATGTTGGAGGCCTCGGGGACTCTGGGTGAAGAAGAAAGGGAGCAAACCTCCCTGACAGGGAACTCAGTCTCACCCTCAGGCTCCGCGATAGTCGGTGCCCTCCAGTGGGTCTTGGAGAGAGGAACAGAATCCTCCTCAATAGCCCTGGCCGAGCAGGTCCTCTTCCTTGGAGGGGCCAGAGGAGCTGCAGGCTTTCGACGGGAGGCTTGTGCCTCGTTTTCCTCCTCCTCCTCCTCATCGGGCGGGAGAGTCATTGTCGTCTGGTAGGGAGTGGGTCTGCTTTCGCAGTTGGCTCTGTCGCCAACATAGGAGCCTGAGTTGGTGGATCCTTGTCACTACCTCCCGCCCCAGCAGGAACAAGAGAAAGATTGGTTTCCTGAGCATCGAGTAACTTTTTGGTGGTCAACTCCTCACCTTGGGCCTGCTCAGAGTCCTCGGAAGGCTCGACCGCGGAATGTAAGAGAGCTGAAGGAGGGGTTAGGGCCCATTCATCTGCAAGCTCTCACTTGAGAAGCTTGCTCATGGCCCAGGAGAGCATAATGTTCTCTGCAACACACAAACAACAGAATGTCAGTTAGAATAGATAAACATTTAATGAAACAGTGGACTTACTGAGGTCGTGGCTAAAACGGGTGACTTGGGGTTGATCCCAGCCCAATACAGGAGTTCTTCGCATTAAACCAGATTGTCATGGAACTCCATCCCAGCCAAAATGCTTTTGGCCCATTGATATCCCTGATTTTGTTGGAAATCGCCCAGGTTCGGAGGAGAAGGTAAATCTTCGCGCTAGCGTGTTAGGCAAAACGGATGCTCAGCAAGTTGGATGAAAAAGAAGTGCTCCTTCCACCCTTTATGGGAGAAAGGGAGGCTACCAATGAACTTGTGGCTGGGACGGGCGGTAAAACTAAAGACTCCCTTAGACGCTAAGTTCGGAAAGAAAAAGTAGTGAAAAGAACGGGGGGTCAAGGGTATACCAAACAGTTTAAAAAGGATGAGCGCCCCGCCCATCTGAGTGAAGGCATTTGGGGCCATCTAGTGCAAGGGCACATCGAAATATTGAGAGACGACCATGATGAAGGGAGGGATTGGAAAACGTAGGTCGAACTCCACTTGTCCTAAGAAGAAGGTGTAAAACCCTAAGGGGGGGTTCTACGAGGGACTGGTTGAAACTAGGAGCCCTAACCTCTAACTCCACTGGAATGCCATAGGCCTCGAAAGCGGCTCTCTGGGTGGTGGACTTAACCATAGACAAAGTGGCTTCGTACCACTCCAGACGATAAGCCCCCTCGCCTTCAGACTTCTCCTTCCTATCCTGGTCTTTCTTTCCCTTTCCCTCCTCGCCCATGACCTCATATGAAAGAAGAAGAAGATAGAAGCTGGAGGGACTTACACAAAAAGGGGGAGCTCTAGCAAACAACGGCAGGAGACGCTATTTCTGATAGTCGGCAGTGAAGAAGACAGAAGGCCGCCTCCGCCTGCTCTTTTATAATGTAGGAGCAGCTACAGAGTGCAGGAATAGATGCATGACGCGTGGACGGTAGAGAATCACGAATCTCATGAAGTAGCAGTTCATTATAGCCGTCGATTGGTAGGACTCGAGTAAGCGTATCAACAAGAGATCGCATAAGAAAGGACCTGGCCACGTGATGGTCATCCATTCACAAGAAAAATCTTCTGTCATTAATATACCCCATGCACTCTTAATTGATGATGGACAGTTGCCACCATAGGGTCTTGGAACTTGTAACAACTCTTGGATTGGCTCATATGACCGCCTCGGGCCAAGGCGCGAATGATTCGATTCCTCAGAGCCAACAAATCATTAAGGAAGAAAAGAATGGTGATGTGCGCCCCACATATACTGTGCTCTCTCCCTCATCATGCCACAAGCCTAATCAGTCAGCCCCACTTCCTTCGATTAGACTTGAAGGGGGGACTTGTCATAGGGATGAAGGATCGAGGAGGACACGGAGCGCGAGAAAGCTACGTGGCAGTGTCGGCTGGGCTAGAGACCCGAGATGATATTGGGCGCACAGTGCCCCGAGGTCAGACTAGGAATCGGGCTCTTGAGACTATCTCGGGAGAACAAAAGAAAGCCCCTGAGGTCGGACCAGGAATCGGGATCCCGAGACTATCTCAGGAAAACAGAAGAAAGCCCCGAGGTCAGCTCGCGAGATAAGACTCGGAGACTGACCCGGGAGGGTGGAGCCCAAAGATCAGCGTAGGGATAAGAAAGTCAGGTTTCAAGTACCCGCTCCTCCTTCCAGAACAGGAAAGTTATTAGGTAATTATTGTTCGCAACGCACGGTAATTAGGGCCTTAATAGTCACAGTGTCCGTTACCAGAAGAGAACAGCTATCAAGTAACCGATGATTAAGGAACGTGGAGGAGGAGGTGGGGACACGTGGGAGGAAGACATCAGGTATATAAGATGCCTCAGCATCCATGTAAAGGGGGTAAGTTTGCTAGAATTATAGTTACGGTTTCACGGGTAAGCAAAGTAGGTTTTTAAATTCGGGATGTGTGGTCGTAGACAGAGCCTGATTCTAAGTCTCGAGTCAAAAGTTTTATCCCATTTAAGTTTGAAGGGTTATATTGGGTTTCATCATAGGTTGGGCATGCATCAGTCTCTCTGGATAGAAAAGAACTTTCCCTCAAGTTCATAGTAGCTTCATCAGCATCCATCGAATAAGAAGTTAACTGCTTTACATTGAAGATATCAGAGGTCTTCAGATGACTAGGAATGTGCAACTTGTAGGTATTGTTGTTAATCTACTGTAATATTTCACATCGTCCGATTTTCCGATCCTTTAGCATATTATACTCGTCAATAGGGAAATGATCACAAGTAAATACAACCAATATAAGATCTTCAATCTCCAATCACCAAAAATAACTATCGATGATAACTATCGACTCAAGTCTTATACTTGATATTTCTTTCCATAATTTTCAATTTCACCTATTTTTTAATATCTCGAAGATGCTCTGTTATCTTATCCACTTTAGGATGAATTTGACCTGCTAACAAAACAGGGGCTAAATCCAAAACCCTCGATGGATTTCTCCCATAGACAATCTCAAAAGGACTCAATCTGGTGGTCGTATTTCTTAATTTGTTGAGGCAAATTCTGTTTGAGGTAATGCCAAATCCTACTACTTTGGTTTAGTTCCTATGAGACATCTCAGAAGATTAAATAGGACCGATGCACATGAGGGGGGGGGATCACGTGAGTTTAAAAACTTTATTGTTTATTCGAAAATAATGAGCAACAGAAAAAACCAAGTAAGAAAAACATGAAAAACCAAACACAATCAATTTTTACTTGGTTCGGAATACTCAATGACTCCTACTCCAAGACCTATGCCCCTTCGACCTTTCTGATTAGTAATCCACTAAAATTCTCTACAGATAAACTCCCAGTAGATTAATCAAGTACAATGAAAGGAGAAAAGTGTAACACCTTACACTTTTATTTTGCAAGGACAATAAATGTATACAAAAATTAAAGCGTTACCAACACTAAGATGAAAATCCAAATGCTCTCATGTGTTAGTGTCAATTTCCCGACTGTGATCAGGAATAGTAGAGTCATAGCAACACGAGGTCGTATATTTATTGTCTGCAACATACGGCAATTAAGGTCTTAATGATCGCAGCGGTCGTTACCAAAAGATAGGATATCTATCAAGTAACCGATGATTAAGGGACGTGGAGGAGAACATAAGGACACGTGTGACTAAAACCTCGGGTATATAAGATGCCTTAGCATCTAGGTAAGGGGTAAGCTTTCCGAACTGATAGCAAGTTTTGATTCCTCGTTGTCCTCCAAAAAAGATTAAATCCCTGACTTGAGCGTCGAAGAGGGCTCCATTGAAAAATCTTCCGGTGCATTCCCTTTAATGCTTGTGTTAATCTCGCAGGGTGTGGACATTCTCTCTCCCCGTCACCAATGTCGTGTGCTGCGCTTTGGTGACTCGTCATCCGCGTCGTTCACTTCCGAAACAAAAGACTTAACCTATAAGCCACATTGTCAATTTTCTCCATGATCTTAAATGGTCCATTATACTTTGCAATTAATCCTCGATGAACATTCTTACTACTAATTCTCTTCCAAATTAAGGAGTGAGTTTCAACAGCACTTTGTCCCCAACAAAGAATTCTAAGGTTCTTCGCCTCTGATCGATACACTTTTTCATTCTTTTTTCATATTTTCTCAAACTGTCTTTGGCTTGCTCAAGCAACTCTTGCTTTTCCCTTGCATATCTATATGCCGAAGAACATTTTCCTCTAAATTTTTGCTTGGCTATCTCGATAAGAGTTGTTGGTTACTCCCTGGGGCGGAACCAGATAAAAAATTTCGGGGGGGGGGGGGGGCTAAATTATATAGATATTTTTTTTGTGCGGCTGAATAAATATATTTAACAACAAGCAAACCCTAAATCAAAAGAAATGAAAATTTCAACTTCAGAAATCAAATTGTAATTCAAAATTGTGAATATACTAATCATGAAAGTCCGATATCATAAGAAACGTTAATTGAACATGGAAAACAATAAGAATGAACAAGAACATTTAGGGCTACAGTCTACAGACAAGATATAAACCAAAAAGAGAGTCTCCATAATATTTAATAATTAAAGTTTTACATCAACAACAGTCAAAATGATAAAAACATAAATACACAATTATAAAGCTACTGCTGATTAACACTGGACAATGTATTAATCTTGGATGTGGATCTGCTGTGAGAAGTCGACACAAGAGGAGGCAATTGAATTCTACGAGACTGCATTTGTTGAAAATATTGCAATATTTGCTCATTTTCAATTGTAGAAAAAATATCCTTCTCAATGTATACAACTAGACTGTCATTCATCCATTCATCTCCCATTCTATTACGTAAATCAGTCTTCACATACTTCATTGCAGAAAAAACTCTTTCAACTGAAGCAATTACAACTGGTAAAACTAATGCCAACTCTATCATACGATAAACCAATGGAAAAACCAAATGTTTTTTCAGTTTCAACCAATTTCTGAGCGAGAATTCCCAAGTTGTCAATTGAAGAAAATTGAGGATCATACCGTAAATTATAAAAGTAACTCATAAGTTGTTGTTCCAAAAATAAATAATCAGTACCACAGAAGTCCTCGGGATAAAAATCAGCAAGACGGATGAGTTTATGAACGTCAAATTGAGAGAAAGAGTTTCTTGGATGAAGACATGCTATGCAACCAAGCAATTCCGTACTGACTTCTGAAAAACGATTATTCATCTCTTGTATAATTAAATCAACAACCTAGCATTCAAATTTGCAACCATGATAAATTAATAATCAATAAATTTCTTTAACAAACAAAAAAAATAGATTTTTAGAAATAATACCTGACAAAAAATCTCCACACGATAATGATGAAAATTAGTGATAAGTTGTCCTCTGCGCCTGCCATGACCACGGGTTAGCATATTGTCCTCCATATCAAGTATTGGGATCATATTCAATTCACAAAATCTGTTAACTTGTTCTAAAATTATTTGCCATCCATCTTCCCTGAAGTCTTGTAGTCGACTTTTCACACTACTAATCAAGGACATGGCTTGAACAATATTTTGATCTCCTTGTTGTAAGGAAAGTGATAACTCATTTGTAATTCCCAATATATACTTCATCAAATGCAATACAAAAACAAATTGATAACTCTCCATCTTCTCAATTAAACCCGCGGCAGCACCTTTATTCGCAGAATAAGATGCGTCATCATGTACATTTCCCAACACTTCTATCACTGAAGACCACATAGAGCATAGACGAAGTAATGTTAAGTAGTGTGATCCCCAACGAGTATCGCCAGGTCTTGCTAAATTAGTTTCTTGATTTTTTTCCTTTTCCACTACTGCTTTCTCCACTTTCTAATTCAGCAATTATCTTATCATGTTGAATCTGTCTAAGTTGATCTCTCCTCTTACAAGATGCACCAGATATATTCACAATCATGGTGACATACCCAAAAAATTCACTCACAGTATAGTTGTCATTGGCAACCGCAACAAGAACTAATTGAAGCTGGTGAGAGAAACAATGAACATACATTGCAAATGAATTCTCTTGCAGTATCAGAGATTTCAACCTATTAAACTCACCGCGCATATTTGAAGCCCCATCATATCCTTGGCCTCTCAATCTAGATAATGATAAACCATGCTGCACAAATAATGCATCAATAGCACTTTTCAAAGAATGAGAACTAGTGTCAGACACATGTACAATTACAAGAAATCGTTCAATCACGCATCCTTCTTTATTCACATACCTCAAAACAACTCCCATATGCTCCTTCACTGAACTATCCCGAGCCTCATCAACCATCAAAGAAAAGAATTTATCTCCAATATCATTGATTATAACACGTGTGATCTCTGAGACACAAGCACGTGTTAATTCCTTTTGAATTTTTGGGGAAGTCAATTGATTGTTTGCAGGAGCATTTTGTTTTATAACTTTGGAAACCTCTTCATTTCGTTGGCTGTACCATTCAAGCAACTCAAGAAAATTACCTCTATTTGAAGAACTAGTTGACTCATCGTGCCCTCGAAAAGGTAACCCTTGCTTTAATAGAAAGTGCGTCACATCCAACATTGCTGTTAAACGGGTATGATAATCCATTTCTATATTGCGACCATGTACTCGTAAAATATTTCCCACACTATGCCTTTGATCTTGAAAAGACTCAAATTATATTCTAGCTTCATTGTGACAACTATTCATGGTCCCCATATGACGATTGAATCTTTCTAATGCCTTTTTCCAATTATTGTATCCATCTTTGATAAAGGCATTATCCACATTTTCTTTATGTAATGGTTTGAAATGATAACACCAAAAATAAAATGCCACATCTTTTGATATGCTATATTCTAGTCATGTATATTTTTTATACCAAGTTTCTTGAAAACTCCTTTCTTGATTACCAAAAGTCATTTTCGGATACACATGACCATTTGGTTGACAAGGCCCTCGGAGCACATACTCTCTTCGAGCTTGATCTCGAATAGCAATATCAAATTCTTCAATTGGTTTTCGGAATCCCAGATCACAAACAATATCATCTAAATTTAATTCTATATGGGATTGATTTTCCACTTGCTTAATAACATTAGGCTGATTAGAGGAGACAGAACTACGAATTCGTTTAAAAAATCTCTCCATATCCTACACAAATAAATAACTAAAAATAAATTCATGTATATTGTTTGAAAAAATTATGTCTGATAACTGATAAGTGATAACTGATAAAGATAAATAATAATTACAAACTAAAATATAAATTTATAAAAAAAATCAAACAATAAAAAGTTTCTAAATTGTAATTTGTAATCTTCGTGTCAACTGCCAAAGAAGAAATCAACAGATCTAACCTATAATTTGCAATCTTCGTGTCTGCGGAGAAAAGGAAAGATCGAGCGCCTGCGCAACTGCGCTGCACGCTAAGATCACAAAATCCTAACCTTTAATTTCTCTGCTTAGGTTACAAATTGATACAACTCAAACTAGTTCAAGATCAAATCTAACAAATTTCTTACCTTCTGTATCGCATCGGCAAAGACCTCCCCTGTTCTCTGTTCCCATCAAGCACAAAAATATGCATTTCTCAACAGATTTAGGAAAAATTAGGGCAGGAACAAGGTAAGCCCAACAACAACCAAAAACCCTATTTGAGGAAATCGCTTACCTGTTCCGAGTTCCGACAAGGATTTACGACCAGAAATCCAGAATTGATAGCCAGCCCAAGACTGAGAAGATGCGATCCAGAGGAAAAGAGAGAGCTAGGGCATAGCTCGGCGTCGGAACCAGTGAAGGAGAAGAGCGGAGCTGCGGGGGAGAGGAAGACTAGAAGAGAACTGCGAACAGGGAACCCGGAACGGCGGAACCAGGTGGCGCCTCCTTCTCCTTCGTGTGCCTCGCCGAATCGCTAGGTCATTTGAGGGGTGAGCCGGTGAGTATTTGGTTAAAAGCTAAAATCGAACCAAACCAAACCACTGAATACCGAATTTTCTCAAAAAAAAACCGAACCGACTGGGATAAAATCGATCGGTCAGCCACAGCCAGGGGCTGATCGGCCAGCTGGACTGATCAGCCAGTCCAGTTGATCGATCAGCCGAGGGGGGGGGGGGGGGGCTGAAGTCCCCCTCAGCCCCCCTCGTGCTTCCGCCCCTGGTTACTCCCCCAACACTATCTCAAAGGGATTTCCTTCGGTGGCTAAATACTTGTATAAATTGTAGTAAAATTGTGCACTGTATAAGCGCTCAAGCTAAATTTTTTGAATTATTATAACATAGTGCTGCAAATATTCTTCAAAGAAATAGTTGATCCTTTCAGTTTGTCCATTAGTAGTGGATAATTTTAAATCAGTCCCAACATATATAACAATGAAGTCCAAAATCTCCCCGTGAATCTTATGTCTCTGACACTTATAATATCATTAGGCAAGCAAAAAAAACTTTACCACGTTCAGGTAGAAAAGTTCAATAGCCACATCGGATGGACAGCTAAATAAGATGCAATGAACATAGCATATTTCAAGAATCTGTCCACCACCACCAATATAGAAGACATGTCATTAACTTTTGGAATCCCACTGATAAAATCTATAGAGACCGAATCCCATGATTTTTCTTTAATGGGTAACGTTGACGTAATCCTACTTTCTTCTTTCGCTCGGTCTTGTACTATTAGCACACCAGATAAGTTTTTACATAAACTTCTATATTATTTTCCATCTTAGATCAAATATAAGAACAGAGCAAAGCAAGAGAACAAGTATTCTTTTAACTCTGAGATAACCAATCTATTATGGATCACGAGTTTCCTCCACAATTAAGAGGACAGCAAACTTATAACAGATGCATTTACTACCAGAAGACAACATGCTAGGAAATTTATCATAAAAATTTGTAGTAAGGTGGCATTGACTTTTTTTGTACGGATGTTAAATGAGCAAGTCAAATTTGTTGTTGTTCAAATATTTGGCTCATGTTATTGGAAATGCTCTTAGAGCTCTATCTATATAACCTTCAACTAATGTGACCGAGGATATATGAAATTAATGTTTTTCTCACGGACAAAACAGAATATATCCTCCAGCTTGCAAAATGTTTTTTCCCCCATAATCCATGTAAAATGGTACTAAAATGCTTTTCTCATGGACAAGAAAAATAATTCTAGCTGTTATTTGAGCTTATCGATTTGAGGTTGATAAGCCTATAGATATTGTATATTAATTTCATTTTCATCTTCATAATTAATTAGTGAGTAGTCAAATTACCATTGCAAATTAAACTTTGTAAAATTCAATTTAGTAAACTCAACTGGCAGCAAAGGAGGTGACAGTTGTAACATATAATTTAGTAAATTAAACTCAGCAGTTGTAAAATATAATTTAGTTTACATGCAATTCATGTGCGTGGTGTACCTCTAAAATAGACGGAATCTTCTCTCTCAGAGGATTTCTGTTCCATCTGTCTCATAATGACGATGGCTGATAAATCGTTCCATCGACAATCGGAAACTATTAATAATTTTTTATCATCGTCCTGAATCAAACGATATCCTGGAATAATGGTGAATCGGTCGGAATCGTCGCATTATAATCTCGCCAGATTCGACGGTGAATACAACGAGATAGCAATTGCGACGATACCCGAAGGGTTCATCGTATTCCCTCAGGGTATAGTTTTGCTCGGGACGATGGTCAGAGGCCGTCGATGGTATCCGATCGACGATAAGACGACTTGCCAACTATTACTGACGAGTGGGACAGAAGAACAAGGATCCTTTATGAGACAGAGGATCCAGACTCCCTCTAAAATACATGATTCAGTGTATATCATAAATTTTCTAATTCTTTAATACATATTATTTCTGAACTGATGAATAAGCTCTAACAGCCATATGACATTCTAAAATGAGCCATGAAACATGTATTATGTTCCATTAAATACACACGTGTTTTTTCCAGTATAACATATGCAATGAATAGATACGTGAACCATTGTGAATAAATTATATTAGAATAAAGAGTCTCTTGGTCAAGCTTATATCAATTTCAAAGGCTTCAACCGTAAACAACTAAGAAAAAACAAATATAAAATGATTCATTCAGGAAGCATTAGGTTGATTTAATAGGTAATTATTGTTGTTGGAATTACCTTAATATTGTTTAAAGTTCAGGAAGTATTTTGAATTCATTTCAAAATATAAAATGACTCATTCACATAACTGCTGTTCAAATAGGGAAGTTAAACCACATCTACATCAGTATATGTATATCCTCAAGAGTTTGTTCTGAAAAAATAGGATGTCAAGAATAGCAATGATGGTATAATGAGAGAAATGAGATCATTCATCTTATTTGGATTCTCTTTAAAACATAGCAAACACGATGTACACACGACGCAACAATGAGGAATTGCAATAGAGCACTTCGAATTCTGATCTAGGAAGCAATTATATATATCCCAACAAATTTCATTAAAAAAAGAAATTAGTGCTTGATTAATATCTCAAACTCTTGCACGTCATAAATAATATATTACAGAACACAACAATTCTGTTAATAAAAAAAAGGGAAGGGACCTAATGCATAAGTTAGAGCTAGTAATTAACATTAGATATGACTCAATAACACATATCATAGTTAATAAAGAGACAAAACTCAGAAGTGGCACAACATGACTTGCAAATGCTTGCAAATACACTGATCAACAAATGCTTCAAGTGCAATAGATGATAAGAATAGTTACAAAATATAAAAGTCACAAATTCGATAAGAATAGTAACAAAATATTCGAATGTCCAAACGACAAATTAATATGCCATCATACTTATTTAGCAAATTCACACAAATACAGTCAAAATTAAAGAAATGCACAATGATGACACAATAAGCAAATTTTGTTCCCATTGTAAGCGATTCTAAAGATATCAGATATCGCTATAAGAACATATCACAAAACTATCACATGAAAATTATCATTAGCAAACTCCGACGGAAGCTTTTAGCGCTTGTCTTATGCATAGTATGCCCATGAAGAACCAGATCCTTCTTGAGATAATTAATTGAAGGGCCGTTTAGATTATCATTTCAATTCCAACCTTGCCTTCTAAGTTAACCGTGTAAAATACATGCAATAAAAGAGACAAAAATTAATGAACAATGTACATAAATAATGCTAATTATCAAAGAACTAAAAAAAATTGTATGACAAAGAAAAAGTACTTGATGAAACCTATATATGTGAAATGAGAGACTGATTCTTCTATTGCAAAGATTAACTAAAAATACAATAAAAGGAATGCAAAATATATAAAAGCTCTCTATACATGAAAATAATGGGCGTCAAGGCTACTTACTCTCCTCATCTCTCTATCCGCATCAAACTTTAGCTTTTGCTTCATCAGAGTTGGATGAACATCGCCTGAGCAATAGAAAACATCTAGTGACATGGGAAGGCCCGCCTCTGGCATCGCTTGAATCTGTGGACAGTCAGATATATCTAACCTCTAAAAGGGGAGGAAGTCCTTTATCTGACAGTGATTGGAGCTGTGGACAACCAGATATACGTAGATCTTCGAGAAGGGGAGAAACTCCTATATCTGGTAGTGATTGGAGCTGTGGACAGTTTCTTATGAATAATTTTTCGAGGAAGGGAAGGCAATGCAGCAGCTCTGTCGGCAGAGATTGAAGTTTCTCGCAATCATAGAACTCTAGAGATGTAACAGCAGTGAGGCTTTGCATCAATATCGCCTCCTCAAATATCACCTCCTCAGAAGATGATTTAATTTTAAGTATTGTGATGAATGACAGTGAGTTTCTAAGAGGAGACATTTTAAGCAGAGCAGTGTTGTCCACCTTTAATTGACGCAGAGATGACAAGCTCCCGGCTTGCTCACCTTCTACATCCAACTGAACCAGCTTAGGACATCCTACGATCGTCAATTCCTTAAGGGATTTAAGGCGTCCTAAGCAATCCATCCTTCTCAACTCATCACAATTAACGATGTACAAACATTGCAATTTTACCAATTGAACCAGAGGAATAGACGTTATGTATGGACAACCACTAATTGCCAATCGAGTAACTAAATGAAGGTTGACCAAGCAGTCGGTCAAAAGTTTTGCATATTCGCCACAGTCGATGAATTTCAAAATCTTGAGTGAGGGCGGTAGATGGTGGCCACCTTCCTTGTCATCATCCGTTTTGCTATTTAATGTCAAACTGGGACAGTATATTATTTCCAATATTTCTAGGGAAGGAGGGAAGGGAGGTAATCTCTTTAGTTTGGGACAACTGATGACACGAAGATCACGCATGCAGGGAAATAGATCTTTGCCCTCTGTCCAAGACCACTCCTCCAATGCCGACAAATTGTCCAACTGAAGCTCTTTCAACTTTGGAAAACACTTGCCTTCAAATTGATGACTCAGTTGTTTCAGAGCAGGCATGTAGCCCATGCGAAGTGTAATCAGATGCAAACGTTGACCAATAAATGGCAGAACGTCATCCCATCCCTTGCAATATTCTAATAGAAGTACTTCCAAATTAGATAGAACTTTTGGCATCAACCAACTAGGCGACCTACCTCCACTGTACCCTTCAATTTTCAGTATTTTGAGTGATTCGTGTGGCTGCAGACCTTCAATTACTTCCTCTTCCAACTTGGCATCCTTCTCGTCATTCCATCTCAACAGCAATGCTTTTAGGTGGACTTTGTTCTTTAATTCAGCCTGCTTTGCTTCTTTGCTATCAACAACATTCTCAAGATTGTGAAGACCAAGTGTTTCATGAAGCTGTGTCAAATCCTTTAGTTGTCCGAGCTTGAGTCCATCGTCCTCTTGAACACTAAATTCTGGCAAATTTTGAAGATTAGTTAGTCTCCGTACATCCTTTAACATCACCCAAAACTCGTTCTCTGCATCAATGTGTCTCAAATTGGCCATCTTGCTCAATTCTTGTGGTATAGACTCTAGATGATGCAACCCTAAAAGCTTCAGTGTTTGCAAATTATAAAGGTCGCATAATGAGTCCGGCAAAATTTTAATTCCAGAATTCCATGATATATCAAGGTAACGGAGGTGAATCAATTTACCAATATGCTCAGATAATTCATGCAAACCACACAAGTTTACATCCAGAACACGAATGCATCTTAGTTTTTCAAAGAGGCTTTTGGGAGGTGAAGTTTGTCTCAACACCAAGGTGCGCAACTTGTCGTCTCCAAAGAACTCCAACGGTAATTTTGCTTCTTCTATTCGTAGATGCCGAGTTGTGGAAAATATTTTGGTTTGTTTGTTATTTTCAATCTTGCATGTCTCTTCCGTAGAAATCAACTCAGCTAAATCATGTATAAGGTCATGCATCACAAATCGACCAAATTTGGATTCTTGAAAGAAATTCCTATTGACAAACTCAAGAAAGTAGTCGCTTCCAACGTCTTCCATCCTCTTTGTGTTATTATCTTCGATGAAGCCTTCGCCGATCCACAATAGAATCAAATCAGCTTTACTGAACCGGTAGTCTTTAGGAAACATCGAGCAAAAAGCAAAACACTGCTTCAGATTTTCATTAAGATAATAATAGCTTAAATGCAAAGCTGGCATAATGTCATCTTCATTTTGTTTTACTTTCCATATGCCGCTCTCCATTATGGTCGCCCAGTGTTGCTGGCACAAATTTGATTGCAGAACACTACCGAGTGTCTTTGCAGCTAATGGTGAGCCCTTCAACTTGCAAGCAATCTTTCTACCAATGTCTTCTAGCTCCGAATAGTCTTCAGGGTTGACTGTGCCAAATGAGCATTTCTTGAACAATTCCCAAAAGGCATCTTTCTCTAAATCATAGAGCAAAATTGGTTCCGCCGGACTAACCATTTTAGACACTTTCATATCTCGACCACGAGCTCCAACTTTGAGTAGTGCACAGAATTTCTGCCAGATGCTCTTATTATCGCTCCACACGTCGTCAAGAAAAAGTAGAAACTTCTTTTTCGCAATATGCTGCTGTAGTACTATTTGAAGAGATTCTAACGCCATATTATCATATTGTTTTTGTTGAGTTACTGCCTCTATTATAGATTTAGTAAGTGCTTGCACAGTGAAATTGTCAGAATTGTCAGAAACACAGACCCAAATCTTGGGGTGAAAATGATCCTGAACTCTATCGTCTTTGAGAGCATACTGAGCAAGAGTAGTCTTTCCAGCTCCTCCTATCCCGACAATGGGCAAGACGGAGAAGGCATCGTTGACAAATCCCGATGCAGGTTCCACCTGATTAGTTGATCGCAACAACCAGTCTACCATTTGATTCAGTTCTTTGTCTCTGCCAAACAATATGTCTGTCACTGAGGAAGAGCATGATTCTCTAGCCTGAAACTTGACCTCTGCAGGTTGCTTCCCTCTATCATGTATTGCTGACAGATTCATGATGCTCTTCATACTATTAGCAATTCTCTCCAGCCTTCCTTGAATCTCCCTCACTCTAGCTCTCATATCATCTTCCTCCAAGGAATGAGAAGAACCAAACAACTTTTTATAAATGTTTGAAAGGCCACTGGAGCTACTTGCCTTGTCCTCATCTTCACCTTTGATCTTCTGCTTGAGGACATGGTATTGGAACTCATCTATTAAGTCCTCAGCATCATAAGCAGCATCCTTCAGTTCCTGCATCGATGTCTTCCACTCGACGTTGTTGCTCCCACTGCTCTGTTGAAGGATGAATCGAGTCTCCCGCAGCGAGATGCGCAACTTATCCATGTCCTCCGCGAAACCCCGGCGCTCGGCAAACAATTGGATGGCTTTGTCGCTGGCCTTATCGATCAAGGTCTGGATGAAGGCCTGCGCGAACCATCCCCCCACTGTGAGTGAGATCGCCATCTGATTGCAGAAGAGAGCAGTAGCAGATCCTTGTTCAATTCTCTCAGATCTGCAAGCCAAAAGAGCTGCAAAAACAAAACAAAGGCAGTAGTAATCAACGGCACACGTCTTGTAGTAGATCGAACTATTGATGGCAAATTATAAGGATTAATATATATAGCAAAGTAATATGTATAAGAGATTTGATTACTTAAATCCAAATTAATAAAGTGGACCTGGAGGTGATCGTTGCTACCGTTGAGTACCGGGCAATGCTTTTGCAAACTAGAGAATACTCTGATCAAGAAGCAAATATTGCTAAAAGGAAGTTGTAGATCAAGGCAAATTAAGTTGGTGATGCTTCTGCAAACTACAGAACAGTCTCCGGAAGCAGCTAGCACATATTATTGCAAAAAGGAAGTTGGAGATGAAGGTAAAGTGGAGAATGATTTTGTTTTACGCGTTCAGTGGAAGCTGCTGAGTCAGTCAGCATTAATATATAATATATAATATATAATATTACAGAAAATGCATCTATACCCATCACCCAATTCAACGAGACACTCTCTCTCCCACTCAATTTTATTTTATTTTATTTTTTTTTTAAAAGCTTTGTGCATAGCTGGGATTATTCATTATTGTTGATCATGCCCTATCTTTGGCATCGTACGGACAGCCAACGTGGCAAACGGCTGGCCCACTTCAGGGTTTACGTCAGGGTACGGGCAGCCAGCTTGGCAAACACCCTGGCCGGTCCCAGGGTCTCTGTCGGCCGGTCGGACTCATGGCGGCCGGTCAGAATAAATGTAGCGGTTCATCCGGCCGGTCAATCCCGGTCGGCCATAATAAGGTTATTACACCTCGTTTACCCGGGTGCTGCCGCCCGGCCACTTAGGGGCTCACATGCCTAATCCTCCGGGTGCAGCCGCCCGGACATCCTTCATATATTCGCTTAAAAGTTTCCCCAGGTTTGTTCGCCTGGCGCCCACTCGGGCTCTCTCCCGGAACTACCCGGAGATAAAGACAAAACACACCTGCACTTTCCTGCAGGTAACAGACTGTCACCACTCGTGTGACCTGGCACTCCCTGGCACGCCACCCTGTCGCGCCGTTGGTGCCAGGCGGCACCGGTCGGGAACGTACAGGAAACCGTTCTTTGTCCTCACATACGACAAATAGCATACGACAAGGAATGTTGGCCAACAGTCGACATAATCATACAATATTCCCTGACGCCGTCAGAGAATCCTGACATAGGTCAGACTTGGTCCTTTTCCCCGGCTATATAAGTCACTCCTCTCCTCATTATCAGGTACGCGCGCGAAGCCCCTCGTCTACAGTGCTCCACTATTTTTTCTGTTCATCGGAGTACTGACTTGACCGTCGGAGTGCCTTGCCGGGACATTTCCCGGCCAGGTTGCTAACGGTCATCTTCTCCAGCAGGTTCAGGTGATTCGGTCGGAGATCCACCCTAAGGCAGCGACATTAATCGCCCGGCCGAAACTCCCGCCAGATAGAGATTCTTATTCATCCATTTGGAAGTTCCCCTCGACGGCTACATCACCCATCCGGCCAAAGACGTCCGGTCGGAGGACGCCCAGCACGCCGAGTCATTCCGAAGGAGCAACAGGCGACATCCAATTACATCCGGTCGGAGGACGCCCCCCTACTTGCTGTCATTCTGAGCGAAGGCGTCCAGTCAGCATCCACGTCATTTATCTCTACACCGTCATTCGGTTGAGGCCCCACTCCGCTCGGCGACAGGATCAAATTTGACGCTAGAAGGAGGGACTTTCTGCCTGATCGAGAGCGAAGAATGGAAAACCCCAACCCACTGACGGTTACCCTTTCGCCAGAAGAATACGAAATGCTGATTGCCCTCCGGACACAGAAGGCACAACAATCGCATCCGCCGACCGGTAGCCAAGGGGCCCGGCCCCCTGGGCCCTCTATACGGGGAATCTCAGAAGGTATGGCTGCTCAGCCCAACACCTTCATTCCTAACTTTCCCCGAGCACTTTTTCGGAACGAGGGCCACTGGCCCCGCCACCGAAGCTTCAGCGTCCAAGCCTGGCGCATCAGGCGCGCCCAGATAAAGGGAAAGGTTTAGCCGACCCCGCCGCGGCCTATCCGACTCACAGCCCTTTCTCTTCACAAATTCTTGGGGATCCCGTTCCCAAGCATCTACGATTCTTCACCATGCCTGAGTACTCGGGGGCAGTGACCCCGAGGAACACGTCATGAAATTTGAAAGCGCCGCCCTGTTGCACCAATACCCGGAGGGCGTCAAATGCCGCGCTTTCCTGACAACCCTCTCCGGGCAGGCTCAACGATGGTTCGAGGACTCTCGGGCGGATCAGTCGGGAGTTTCGCAGAAGTGAGGCGGCTGTTTCTGCAACATTTTGCAAGCAGTCGGAGGCATCATAAGACCAGCCTCAATTTGTTCGCTCTGAAGCAAGGTCCGAAAGAATCACTCCGGGCCTACATCAAGAGGTTCAATGGAGTAGCAATAGAGGTGCCCAATACCACGCCAGAGGTATTGGTCACCGCCTTCTCACAAGGGCTCCAAGAGGGTGACTTCTTCCGATCCCTGATCAGGAAGCCACCGAAGGATTTCGACAGCCTGCTCGGGAAGGCTGTAAAGTATATCAATGTAGAGGAAGCGCAAGCCGCCCGGAGGAAGGAAGTTATAGTTAACCAACAGCCCGCACCTCCCCAACACAACAGGTCACCAGGGGGACCGATTCGCAATCCCCGATCGGCTGATCAGCCGGGAATGAGACACCAACAAGTGCAGGTGGCGCAGGGGAATTGGCCCAACAGATGGGCACCGTATTGTGCGTTTCACCAGTGTAATACGCACAACACTGAAGACTGCCGAGCGGCGGCAGAGCTCGGACCCCACTCGGCAGGGGTCAAGGACGACAAACCCCGCAGGGCGCGGGCGTGGTCATGGAGCCACAGCCCAACAAGGACAAAGGCGGGATACCCCCGCCGCCCGGCAATTGTTTCCTCAGCCCGAGCAGGAAGAGGCGGAGGAATTGACGAAGATCAAGCGAATCACCAGAACGCCGTCCGAGGAGGCGTCAATGTGATTTCCGGCGGGCCGACCGGAGGCGACTCCAACCGAGCCAGAAAGACACAGGTGCGCCGACTGGAAATTCACCAAGTCGGAGTCGCACCTCTCAAGCTCAAGGGCCCCAATCAGCTGGGGGCCGCAGGATTTACAAGGATTGGGAGGAGCACACGACGACCCGCTGGTCATCACGGCTGTCATCGCCAACTACGAAGTCCACCGCACCATTGTGGACACCGGCAGCTCGGTAAACATTTTATATAAACGAGCTTTCGATCAACTGCAAATTGAAATGTCACAGCTGGAGTTGGTGGCTACGCCCCTGTTCGGATTTACGGGGAACGAAGTACAGCCGATCGGACAGATACGGCTGGCCGTCTCACTTGGAGAGGAGCCACTCAAGAGAACCCGATGGACCACATTTCTGATTGTGGATGCGCCAGCTGCCTACAACGCCATTCTCGGTCGACCGGCTCTCAACGAATTTAAAGCGGTAGTCTCCACCTATACCTCAAGGTGAAGTTTCCGGTCGGCGACAGGTCGGCGAGGTGAAGGGCAACCAGACGTGGCCCGGCGCTGCTATGCTGATGATGTCCGCTCGGGAGCAGAAGGCAAGGCGGGCAGATAGCGCTGCCAACATGGTGCAAGCCTCCCCTTGGGCAGAATGCGGGAGGACAAAGAAGAGGTACAACTTTTGCCCGGTCGGGAAGATACCAAAATACAAATAGCTGCAGGACTTCCCGAGGAGCTGAAGCAATCCCTAGTCGACTGCCTCGCCCGAATCAAGATGTATTCGCCTGGTCGGCGAAAGACTTGAAGGGAGTCCGACCGGAAGTAGCGGAGCACCAATTGCACGTGTACC
>JAGFNQ010010202.1:0-69977 GCA_024364735.1 Boesenbergia rotunda
CGCTGAACCAACATCTTCTTACTTGCAGGCTCATTGAGAACTGCATTTTAGAAGCCTTGTTGATGAGAAATTTTCAGTCATATATGTTCACAGAATAGGCAGCCAATCAAAGCTACTTATCAGAAATTACAAAGCAAAACATAGAACATGAGGGTCTATCATTTTTAAAACTTAGTCAATGACAAACTTACAAGGAACTCCTCAGGTCTTTCCAGTAGCTTTATACTTACATCATTGGACATTATACAAGAGTTTATGATTCCCTTTCACCAAAACAGAAAACTCAACCTATGTGATAGATCTTCGAGGTAACCTAATGAACAAAACATTCGCAATAACCCACCGCTCTAACTGTTCTGTCTAATCGAGTTTCTGCCATTTATCTAATGTTTAAGTGTTTGAACATAGCATTACTGCACCTAATTCAAAGGAAAAAAACTACTACATATCAAGTAATTTCTAAATAAAAAGGCAACCAAACCAGTATATATAACACCAATTAGAAGACAAAATGGCCAACGAGAGTATAACATGGGACTAATATTTCGTGAAATGATAAAACATTTGATTGGCCAATGCTTAGGGTAGGTAACATGTTTGTGGTGGCAATAAACAACCATTAACTTCTTCATGAACGAGGAATGGAAAAAATAAGAGGCAACATATGACTCTATGGGATTGGAGCTTTCGGAGTTGAGGAGATCGAAATACAAGAGATGAAGAATCAACAAACTATCTATTTTGAGGAATAGGGTGTACTTGCTACAACTACGAGACTGAACACAAATTCTTACGATGGACAAGACATGAAGCAGAAATCTTAATATGTCCTATGAGGGATGTTAAATACAAGGCTACGCAGCATCAAATGACTCATTGAAGACTTTTCTTGTTGAAATCATGACTACAAAATCCATAATTATATTCATATCATTTCTAAATTAATAAAGCTACTAGCAGACGACTATATCATTCATCAATTAAATATACGCTAATAGCAGACCATTAATACATGCAACTCCATTTCAGTTTGACTCATTCTTTCCAAGTCTCTATCATATATAGACCATATATTATATCTAGAAGCCATTTTCGAGTCCCTCCATTTTCAAGTAACAACAACTCAATAAATGAATGCATTGAAATTATGATAATCCCATTAAAAACAGTAAAAGAGAAAGCGAAGGTTAGATATACCTTTTCCTGTGTCGTAATCAAATATGGAGAGATTTCCCAGACCCATGAATGCTTTTTTATGTGGCCTTTCATTAATCTCCAACCCTAGCCAATAAAACCCAAAAAACACACCACCATTATCTCCCATTTTAAATTTATCCAAAAGGGCAAAAGAAAACAAAAAACGACTTACAGAAAGAGTCAAGTTTTGCTTGGGAAGCCTTCCGCTTAACCCTAACGATCACCGGCTTTCCGGTGATCGAACTCAGCGTTGGGGACTTTCCATTGATGGAGCTCACCGGAGGAGGCTTTCCGGTGATCGACGGAGGAGACATCACGCCCGGAGAATAATAATCGACCGGGGAACAAAATCGCCTCCGGAGAACGAGAATAGAGCGGAGAATCGCTTGGAGAACCAGAATCGCCCGGAGAAAAGAATCGAGGTTTCGGTGAATAGGTTTGTGAAAAAAAGACTCCCTGATCCGCATATTTATAGGCTAGGTCACCCGTAACTGGGTCCGATTACACAGTTACATGGGCCGGAGCCGGTTTTGACCTATTCACCAAGGGGGTCAATTAAAAGGTCTGGATAAGTTGTAGCAGGGCCCATTTATTCTCTAATATCTCTCGTTAGTCTTCGAATGAGAGGCGAGCTGAGATTTGGAGAATAAGAGGAAATATTTTAATATTAAAATAAAAATAATTTACTTTGATATTAATTTAAACACAGTGGAATTTTTTAATTAATTAGAAATATATTTTAAAGCACGCTTATTTAATGTGGTCATAAGTCTTGACGTAATCTATTAAAAACACGCACTCAAATTTATAAAAAATTAACCGTCCGCCCCAACTAAAGCGTTGAATCTATTTTTGAAAATAATAATTAAAACAACAAAATAATACACTTTTTTTTTAAAATAACACCTTAATTTATGTTAATTTTAAAAATTTATTACTCTATTATTATTATAATTTTTTTAAAAAAATGATACAAATTAGTAATAATTTAAACTAAATTAAAATATTTTTATTTTATATTATAATAGTGGTTGAATCGCATCAGTTATATTTTTTTTAAAAATAGGAATATTTTTAAGATGAGGAATATATTAGATTTTATTTTATTTTTAAAAAATTAAAAAATGGTACCGTTTTAATTTTTATACTTTTTAAAATAATTTTTATACTTTTTAAAATAATTT
The DNA here is from genome assembly GCA_024364735.1 of Boesenbergia rotunda. NCBI lineage: Eukaryota > Viridiplantae > Streptophyta > Magnoliopsida > Zingiberales > Zingiberaceae > Boesenbergia > Boesenbergia rotunda. Next base: position 2,382 of record JAGFNQ010010202.1, read on the forward strand.
TTATATTTATCTAAATTTATCGTTTGGTGCTTAGAAATTTCAATTCAAACTATAAATCACCCTTCCCTGCTCCTCTCTCTCTATCTCCTTGGTCCTTCAATTGATCTTTGATGATTTCAAGTCCCTACGGGATGGACTGATAGTTGTTGCATGAATGTTGTCAGTATGAGATTTGGGAGTCAAAACTTGGTAAAGTTAATGTGTCCGTCATCCCCACGAACTAACCACAGCATTCGGGCTAATATCCCCCGTGATTTACCTCCTCCGTGTTGGCCCTGGGACGGCTTGGCGGGGGCACTGGGGGCCAGCGAATCACCTTTTGCTAACATGATCACTGACGATTCCATCAGAAAGTAGTAATAGTGAGCAGGATGAGATAACTGAAAGGGAGAAGCGGACTATATTCTTCAGTGTGGATTCGAGGTCGCGCATTCGCTTGTAAGAATCTTTCCTCAAATGGTCAGCATAGGATTTCCCGGGTCGACAATCGACTCAAGAAATAGGCCTTCCTAGTGCCCCTAATTTATTGGAGCTGATTAATTTTATAAAAATATTAAGGGGCGCTTGGTATATATTCGACAATGAGAATAGTAATATACTTTGATTGAGGAGTTTATAGGTTAGTGATAACCTAGTGGGGATTGAGTTATAAAATCAACGATATTATATCCATATTTTAATTCTGATTCTCGTATACCAAATATCATAAATGAGAATAAAATAGATTTTATTCTCATTCTCGCCTTCTAAATACACTTAACAAGCGCCCCCTAAATATGATCATTTAATAAAATCTACAATTAATATCACAATCCATTATTAACTTTCATTATCATTTATTTTCTTATTAATTATATTCCCTTCCCCAATTGAATTATTTCATATTTAATTGAATTCTCATATCAATTAAATGCATTTAATTATATTCTCTTCCACCATTTTAAATGAAATTTTATTACTTTTTCATTTGATTTTTTAAATATTTTTTACAACTTGATGGAACTCTAGTCGATCAATAATTTTGTACTGTTCTCATTATGTTGCATCTTTTTCTTAATCTTCTCCTTCAGACCCTTTGATGATATTCTCAAAGAAAGATAAAACACCCTTCTTCTTTGCTGGTAATATTTTTTCCTCGTTCTTTTTTTTTTACTGTATAAGAAATAAGAATTTCAATAAGAATATTTTTATCTATAAAAATGTAAAGTAGAATACTATCTTTTAAATATCAAAATATTATAGAATTTGATATTTATTTATTTTTATTATATTTGTGGAAGTAATAATTGAACTTTAAAATATCATCAAATTAAAATTATACAGTATAAATTAAGTTTTTTTTAATGTTAAGTAATTTTATTTTGGTTAAAATTGTAGAGATTTATATTTTCCTTTTTATTATTATTTGAGTATAAATTACTCTGTTAAAAAAATAGGATTCAAGATATAAAATAGTATAAAAAAAATAAAAAATTTATTTAACATTCAAAATCAAAACTCAGCAAAGAATATAATTGAAAACTTAAATGAAAAATCAATTGGATTTTTAGTAGAAGATTAAATAATTTATAAATTTTATAATTTTAAAAAAATCTTATTAAAACTTGAATATAAAATTTTAATTAATAATTTAACATCACATAAAGGTAGAAAACTAAATTTTATAAAAAAATATTTTAAAAAATTAATTTTGTATTTAAAAAAAATTAAAACCCATCATACATGAAAAAGGATGGGTGAAATTTTTTTAAAAAATATTTAAAAATATTAATAGCCTAATTATTTTTTTCCACCTAGGATCTCAAATAATTTTGAGACGACCATGGTCTATAGTTACCCTTATTAGTTATTAGCCAATGTATTATAAAAATATTAATATATAATTTTACTATTTTTCAAATAACATAAATGTCATCGATAAAGATATTTTAATAAATTTATGTATTCCACATCTTCTATTATTAATTTATTTTATTATTATTTTTCCATTTTAACCATTACCATAATATTATAATCGAAATAAAGTTTATTTTTTTCCTTTTTAACAATTACCATAACATTATAATTGGAATATAAGTTTTCCAAAAAATAATTATTTTTATTTAAAAAAATAAAACAACAATCACCACCTTGAAAAAGGGAAAAAACACATTATAGAATAACTGAAACTTCAAAAATAAAATAAAATAAAATACATAATTAGAGCCGCTCAACTACTTGATTACTTGCTCGATCTGTGATTATTTACATGAACTTAATATATGTAATATGTCATGAGTCTCTTAATATATGCAATATACTATTTGTGATTACTTGTTTTAGTGTGTCCAAAACGAAATAAATTCAGCACATCAAGCAACATATTCAAAATATTACCAAAATCAACACCAGTAATAATGTTTTCCATTACCATTTTAAACAGTATTTTTTTCTTAAGACAAAATGAGAATTACCCAAATAGTTATCTCAATGCAAAATCAACTATGAGACTAAAGCAAAAAATACCTATCCATAAAACATCTCAATAGTTGAAGAACAATTCCAAAATCAAAATTTTAACTGACTATAGTTATATTAAAGTGAGCACATATTCCTTTACTTCAACAAAATCTAAACTGACTACCAAGTAAACAATTAACACCCTGTTTGGAAAGGAGGGAATTAGAATTCCCAAGGGAATTGGAATTCAATTCCCTTCTTTGGTAGCAAATTTTAAGAAGGAATTGGAAGGGAATTGAATTCCAATTCCCTTCACACACCCCAAAATAAATCAGACCCAAAAGGGTCTGATTTGGGAAAGGAATTGAATTCCATTCCCAAACAACTCTAAAATGACTAATTCACCCTTAATCGCTGCTGCAACCCTGCTTCTGCCGTTTCGCCCAGCAACGCTGCTGCAACCCTACTGCTCAGCGGCGAAAACAGATCGCCTGCTCTGCTCAAATCGCCGCTCAAGCACAGATCGCTGCAGATATCTTTGCCTGCACTGCTCAGATCGCTGCTCAAGCACAGATCGCTGCTCAAAGCACAGATCGCCTCCCAGGTTTGTCTTTTTTTCCAGGGCAGTTCGTTTTCGAGCTCCTTTTTTGTGTTGCAACTCCCACAAGCACAGATCTGTTCTCTTCTCCCACAAGCACAGATCACAGATCTAGGTTTTTTTTATCTGTTTTTTTTCCTGTTTCTTTTGTCGTCTGGGAAAAATCTGTTTTCATTGCAGTATTGAAAACAGATTTTCATTGCAAATGCAAAAATCTGTTTTCATTGCAAATGCAGTGTTTGAATTAGTTTTCTAACAAGCACAGATCGCTGTTTTCTTTTTATCTGTTTTCATTGCAGTGTTTGAATCTGTTTTCATTGCAAAACAGATTTTAAAGAGTATCAAATTGTTACATTATTCCTTCGTGCTCTGCAATTTGCAACATATCTAGGCATTTGGGTGAACTCAGATAATACTTGGTTATCTGACTATTCCTCCACATGAGTAAGGATCCCATTAGAGCTGGGGAAATTGTTGTATTCAATGTTGATGTAAGTGTTTCAATCCTGAACGTGTATAGTCAGATATATCATCAATAAAATTTCTGTTCTGCTATAAAGATACACACTGGCTTCGTGATCTGAACATTCTGCAAAATAACATTTTTCTAACTAAATGGGTTTCAGAAGATTGTTTCTGCTTTATTTTCTTTGTTCTTTAAACATGTTCTAGATTTGGGTTGGTTTAATTTGTTTTTGGTTATAGAGTACCTCTATGTTTGTGAATTTTGCTTAAAAGTGATTCGGTAGTATATCTAAGTTACATATGCTTTTCAGGGACGGGAAATTCCAATTGTTCATCGTGTAATTAAGGTTAGTTTTCTTTCTCTGTTTATCATCTTTTTGTTGGATATCAAGCTTTGAGACATACATTTGTTTGCTTAATTTGGTTACGGACAGCGCATAGTTTATTTGTCTTACCCACTACGTGAATATGCGACAGTATCTACATAAATGTTTCCCTTAATTGTTGGATTTTCACGTATCATTACCTTTCCATATGAAACTTCTCTCCTCTTTTATTTTTATTTATTTTTTATTAATGTGCTTTATCCTGTTACTTTTAAATCTCCTATTGTTGTCAAGTGAATGGCAAAAAAAGACGAAGACCCAAAAAATCAATTAGCTTTGAATACGAATGTCTATGAAATCATCTCTATGCAAAAGACGAAGACCAATTAGTGCATGCTTTACCAATTAGTGCTTTATTATGTTTTAGCTGTATAGTACCATTAAATGTGTTTATAAAAAAAAGTAGCTGTAATGGTTTCTATTTGATACTACAATTTTGTCATTTTTGAGATACTACAATCTGTTTATAAATCTGTTTATAAAAAATATTAGTTTTGTTATTTTTTAGATACTACAATTTTGTTATCATGAAAATTGAAAGTCACTTACATTGTAGGTAAAATGAGACAATTTGAAAGACATACAATCTTAGCCATAGTTACGTATGCGAGTTATTTAGCTTGCATGCAGTATATAACTCGACATATGTCTCGTATCGAAAGACCACCTTCTCAATCACAATGATATAATAGAGATCAAGTGCGCCGAGAATTGATGGCTCAATTAGAGGCACATTATAACTCACGCTCTGTAATACGTATGAGTTATGATGCTTTCACTCGATTAGTTGCAATACTTCGTGGAAGAGGACTTCTGAGGGATAATCAATATAGTTTTGTTGAAGAACAAGTTGCTAAGTTTCTACATATTTTAAGTGGTCAAGCACGTGTTAGGTCAGAAAGTTTCTTCTTTCGTCGGTCTACTGAGACCATTAGTCGTCATTTCCACCAAGTTCTTAGAGCTTTAATAACACTTCAAGATCAAATGTTAGTCCAACCGAATGGTTCTACTGTCTCACCACAAATACTCAACAGCTGTTGTGATGAAAGCTCAGATGACAGAAGCAAAGATGCTCGATGAAGATTTTTGTCATGAAAGAACCACTCTGATAGTAAAGCATGGCATTTGTGACCATTCTCGGTTCCGTTGTCGCATTGATTTTGTTCTACAGGACTAGAAGGTTTTATGAGCAGGTTTTATGAGAAGGTGAATTGGAGAAAAGTTATTGTACTAAAGAGTTAACAATTGATTGATCTTTATTTTGCTTAAGGGTAAAATGGTAAAAGTATAACAATTGATTTCAATTCCGATTGATTTCAAACATGGGAATTGGAATTCAATTCTATTGTTTACTAATTCATTCCAAACATGGGAATTGGAATTCAATTCCGGTCGGAATTCAATTCCGACCGGAATTGAATTCCAATTCCTTACTTAAAAGTTTCCAAACAGGGTGTAAAGGATCTTGACAAATTGCTTTAGAAATCTAATACTTATTTGGACCATAGAACTCATGTTTTTCCAGCAGTTTAAGAACTTGTGACATTCTTGAGGTTGTACCTTGCATCCACGTTGACATTGTGCCAAAATGAACATCAAGACGGTTCATAAAACCCCGAACTTCATCATTAAATTCCTTATACTCAGTATTAGCATTTTTCACAGGTACAAACTAGGATAACTTTTGCACCATCAACCTTCTTATCTCGTTCAAGTAATTGTTCTTAAAATCACCATCTATTTTCAAAAGAGGATCAGTGGTCATATCTTGTAAACATCTAATTAAAACCCATCATTTGTCTCTTGGTTATAGTCATCCATTGTATTGCTATTCATCATATTGTGGTTCAATAAATATAAATTCCAAAAACATAATAATATAATTATACACATTATATAACAACTCAAAAACATAAATATCAAATGATATTGAAAAAGTTAAGTTGTATATAAGGTCGCTCGCAGAGTCATACAAAATATTACATCACATTGAAAATGTGTTCGAAGATCGATGACCGACTAGAGAGGCACACGCACGGAATAACAATTCTCTCGGTTCTCTCCTATACTTGTTAGCACACGCGCGGAATAACAATTAAACTAAGTTAACAAGAAGAGAGGCAAACTAATTTACGTGGTTCGGAGATAATGCTCATACTCCATGGCAGTCCGTAAGGTGGACGATCCTGATTCGTCGGTGGATGACTCCCGGAGCACCTCCAACTAGCTCGTGTAGCTCCTTGTGGGTGGAGAAACCTTGCCACAACACCACCAAAAACACTTGAGCACTTAGACTACTAATTGGTCTTTAACCCAGACCAATTTCGTCAACCTAACTTAAGAAAACCGAGTGCTTTTAAATAGAGCTCGTTATTGATTTAGTCATTACCAGTCGATAGGTCTCAACATCAGTCGACTGCCAGCTATCGAATTTAAACGTTACAGCTCATACCAGTCAACTAAGCTCATACCAGACAAAAGATCAGTCGGCTGATCCTTCTATGTCCTCCACCAGTCAACTGATCTCATATCAGTCGATTGGTAAATCCTTAAACTTAGGATTTCCCATCTCGAGTACATTTCACTCGCACTCGGATACTCACGACTCCCTTGACTCTTCATCGCAGCTTTAACTCTTGCCTTCAATCCTTCTTCGCTTTGGGTCATGTCCTTCGGATGCATACAAGTCTACGACTCATCCTCATGTCATCCTTCGCATATATCTCGAGTTGCACTTCCCTCAGCTCATCGTTGCTGCCTTGTCCACGATCCCTCGGATGCTTCATCCTTCACCGGACCCAAAGTCATCAAGCTGAATCATATTTGTATCCTGCAAACCTACACACTCAAATACTCATATCAAATACAATGATGAACCTAACTTAAACTATTTTCCCAAACATCAAAACGCATGTCCCATGAATCATAGATTGCCTCAACAAAATATTTTAATAAAAATACAACATAAGCACAAACATATGCAGTAGTCATCCCATATCAATAAAACTTCGTTTCTCTAATTATTAAATATTACAATTGCCATATTATTCCTGAACGCATTTGACTGGTCAGTTGGGGCAATTGTACATATGTATTCTACTTTATTATCACTTTCATCTTCTGCGTTTTCTTAAACGTCCTCTATAGATTCCTAATTAAGGATCTTTACTCTTGAATTTATGAATTAGATTATAGAAAAGACAACAGGAAGTAATAATACGCACTTGGTTTGTATTGGGAAAAAAAGGCATGCTAGAATTTTCCAACGCTCCCTTCAACAAATTAAAATATCTCTCGATTATATTTCATGCTCTAGAGAGTTTCATATTAAAATATTCATCCGGAGTCTCGGGGTGATGACCATCAAACTCATTAAGATTATATCTATGCCCATGATAAAGAGCAAGAAATCGAGAAGAATTGCAACAACCAACATCAACCAAGTAGTAACAACCTTCGACAATAAACAAAAATGTACGACTACAATAAACAACTTATTTTTGAAATTTTAAATCTGGGGTTGTTGGTTAATTCACAACTTTTTTTATATGCTTTGAGGAACTTTAAACCCAATAAGTCTACTATAATGTCATCACGTAGAACACGACTATCATGCGCAGAACCTTCCTATCTAAGTAACACATATATAAATTACAAATTTGGAGAATATACTCCCAACACATTTATCTATATACCTTACTTCATTGTGTAATAACGATGTTTTTCTTCTTTAGAAGGTGTCACCAGAATGAAAGTACCATCTGACGGCCTTATGCAACACTTTAATATTTTAATAAGAAAGACTACAAAATCATAATGACCCTAATATGTTACTAAGTATTTGTCATATCTTATTATCTTAAATAGTTTTCATTTGTAATCTTCACTGTTTTCGGATATGAGTTCAGGTGTTTTGAGTAATATATGACCAAGTTTCATAATTGCATGAGACAAAGATTGAAGTGATGATTCACAGTCTCTTGACTTCGACGAAAAAGAAGATTAATTATTCTGTTTTTCTTATGATATGCCAGAATATAGATAAAACAATATCATAATTTAATCAACGGATGCATTTCTTGTATCTTTTAATCCCCCAATGTCTCTTACCATATCATATAATATATTAATATCGCGAAGGTTCTCCTATCCATATAGAGTTCACTAATACAAAATACATCACTCTCTTTTGTAAGGTTAAATATCCATTGCGTTCACATAATTTGTTTTTCTTCCTTATTTTTTATTCGGCAAATTTTAGTGCATCGATATATTCAATACGAAATTTGATATAATAGGAGGACCAATATAGTCATAAGCATAATATTGTAACCCACAACCGCCCAAATGCATTTATCAAACATGAAAAACAAAGCAATTAATAGCTCGCACAATAGAACCAAATGTAAACTACCACCAAAAACCAAACATCAGCAAAATGCAGGACGAAAGTGAAATAATTTTTTTTAAAAAAATAAGTCTTGTTTATCCTTGAACACATACTCCACAATATACACATCTAATTCGAAGAGAACTGAATTATTTTTTTTTAAACAAAGGACTTACAGGGAGAGATGTGGCTGACGTAGGTGGGCTGCGACTGATGGAGGTGGCCTACGACCGACGGAGGTGGGGTTGCGGCAGACGAAAGAGATGAGAGAAAAGGGAGAGTTATGACTATGGATGTGATTGAAGCATGACGACTGTGGCTACAATCGATGAAGGGGGGATGTGGATGATGGATGCAGACGCGATTGTGATTGACATAAGAGAGTGTAGAAGAAAAGGATGACACTTGTATTAGATAAAATGGAGAAGGAAAGTATTATGTCAAGGTCATTACTGGTATTAAGGGAAAATTGTGATTGCTGATCAAAATAAACTGATAGTTGATTGAGGAGGGGAAGGGGGACAAGTGAATGAGTCATTGCTCAATTATAAAGATTCATTCCCTCATTTGTATTACCACTAGGCTACGCTAGACTTTTTCCTTAACAAGTCTGGCCGATATAGTAACAACATGGTCTGAGCCTGACCCGTGGCCTATTATAGATTTTGTTCTTGGCCTAAGCCTGACCTGACCTACGACCTGTTTACAAAGCCTGTAATTTAGAACATTTTATACAGGTCAACAGACCAAAGTATTTAAACAGACTGAAAACCAAACTTTTGTCTGTAATCAAGTCTTACATCATACATATCTCAAAATAGGTCTTGCATCATATAGACCTCAAAACATGTCAGATCTACAAAAATATCTAAAAAGACCACTAAATAACTATGTACTTGTCGATAATGATAAAGAAAAATGATAGGGAGAATGAAAATGGGAGAGTGAAAAGCATAGTGAATGACATGACACCTTGCATGCAGCGAACTCCGACGGGTTAACCGTGCCCCAGGGTATAGTTTGATTCGGGGCGGCGGCCGAAGGCCGCCGATGGTATCCAAGCGATAATCGGACGTGTACATGTAAAGTGTCACATCATGCTACGTCATGCCACATCATTCACTATGCTTTTCACTCTCTCATTTTCACTCTCCCTATCATTGCTCAATGATAAAATGAGAATGTGGAAGCTGCATAGTGAAGAATGAAGGAAAGAGCAATGATTGTATGGAGTGGAGTGGATAGAATAGAATTTGTTTTTTTTATTGTTTTGAATGATATTCATATAATATGAAAATATAAAGTAATAAAACATATATATTATAACTAAAAGAGAGTGATGATATAGTAGTAAGTAAGGTGGTTGATAGACTTTTCCTTATTAGAAGGCATAAGAAAAATAGGCTTTGATACATGCCTGAGCATTATCTTATTTATAAATAGATCAGGCCAGGTCAGGTTAAATATAGGCCAGACCACAAGTTCTTGGCAGGCCACATGATCTATTTTCACCCTTAATTTTCATTCTTGTAATCAAAATATTAACAATGACAATTATTTATTTTTATTCCTATTCTACTCCCTTATTCTCCTAAACTAAATGCACTCTAAGTGATTTTGTTCCCTCTCAATTTATAGCTTCTATCTTTCTACTCGATGGAACTACTAATATTATAATGAAAAATAAATTTAATAAAGTCGTTGTTATTAAAACTTTAGCTAATGAAAAATCTTATATCAAATTACAAACAGAAAGTATTGAACTAGATTTTAAATTATATTTACTTTTTTTCAAAATAAATGAGTTGCTATATAGGGATGCGCCTTAAGCATGAAAAGGAGAAAATAATAATATTCCTATTATTCTCCTTTACAAATTTAAAGAAGAATAAAAAACATATTAATAATTTATATCATATTAAAAAAGATAATTTATTAAAATATCTTTATTATTACGATCATGTCTCATTATATCTCTAAAAAACAATTTATTTTTAAAGATGTCTCAAATAAATCCTTCACGTTAACTTCGTCATTTATAATTAACTATCTTTAAATGTGTATCAAATTAATTTTTTATATTTCTATTTAATTTAGGCAAAAATTAATATTTAACGAGGACATTATGCTATTACATCAACAACCGAACAAATTACAAATGAACATTGGATATCTATTCACAAAAAAATCGACCCAACACAAACTATACACCAAAATGATACAATCACTGCATGTGATTGGCCCAACTTAATCCTTGCACAATTATCGAATTGGCATATTCCCATCTCCAGTACTCTCCATCTTCCAAATCAATGGCAGGATTTGCATTCTTATCTTTAGCTTCTAAAGTGATTACTTCAGCTTAACGCAAGTACAATAGACAAATTTAACGATATCCCCATCTCCAGTCCTCTTGATCTTCCTCATCACTTCCATCATAATCCGAGTCAGAATCTTCAAAGTCATCACAATAATCATTCCATGGATTGCCCTCAGCTGCAAATAAATAAGTATTAATATTAGACAACATTAATATGAGGAAGATTAAAAGGAAAGAAAATATACAACCATACCATTTGAATCATAACTTTCATAATCAGATTGTGAAGGACCATCAGAATAATCGTCCTCCGCATAAACTTGCACTCTGTAGCAATCATACATAAACATAATGAATATCAAAACTAAAATGCAATTGTAAGTTTAGAATAATTAGATTTTCAAATTCATACAATGGATACTCATCAGTCTTATCTGGTCTGTGTCCACACCGATAGTATATATGTCGTAAACAAAATTAACTGTTCAAAAGAAATAAAAGGGAAAATTTAGTAGTGAGAAGATCATAAAGAATGACATAGAAGATCTTAAACTACATATAAAGTTAAAAATAATATGCAAATTGAATTTCTTGTTTCCAAACATAAAAAATAGCATAAGTTGTCGTTGGAAGATTAAAGATGGTGGCGAAGTTTGAACCTTCTCTGGTTGTTTTGTCATGTTCAATCTCTTCCGCTGCTTGTGGAAGGACTTCCCTTAGAAGTGATAAATACTTATCAAAAATTGCGCCACCAACCTCAGGAGCAACTCTGAAGAATTCAAGAATCTTTTATATAAACTACACAGATACCCTAAAGAAGCAAAAGAAACGCTGGATATGAAACTTACTTAGGCTTTGGCACTCTTTTGTCAGTTTCATCTTCAGCATCAACAAGAACAACATCATACAAATGACATTTTTCATGCAAAGAGCATTCTTCTGAATCTATGCTTCCCCTCTTCTTCCAAATTTGTTCAAAACGAGCACTTATAGCAAGATCCTATCAGATTTAAGACGATTAGCTACAGTATATTGGGAATAAAATCATCCAAATTCAATGTTGCATAATTTTAGCAATGAATTGGCAATCAAGCATCTCATGATAAAACCAAAATAAATGCACAAACAAACAACTAATAGCCAAAATCATTCAAATGATCTCGTAATACTCAAGCGGGTCCTATATATCAATAAGCATAAAAAAATTACGATACTAATTGAGAAAGTGGCTTGCCTGGGAGGATATTAATCCACTAGCTTACATAAATAACAATTAGACATATGATAATCAAATGTGAACAGTGTATAAGAGTAAAACAGCGCTTACATTTAATCACTATAGCAATGAAAAGCTCTTTTAATCACTAACCCATTATTGATCTTGTCATGTGTATAACTGGTGCATCTACATAAAATTATTTAGGTTGCATACTTCCAACACATTGAATCTAAATGTGTAAAATGATAAAACCCAAGTCCAAGATATGTAAAACAAATGTTACATTAGATGACATCTAACACAAAAATTCAGATGTGCATGTTGGAGAAACTGCAATAACAATTCAATGACATGAAAGAGTAATAATCTACCTCATGCTCTTTTATAGCCTTGGACCGCAATTGATCATGTTTCTGCAGGCACAGAAAGAGTAACAAGAATGAATATATTATTTGAGGCAAAAATGTGAATATTCTAGGATTAAGTAAAGTTATTAAACTAGAAAAAATAATAATGGCGTCAAAGCAAATCAAGAGCTATGCATTTCCCAAAAAAAAAATGAAAGACAATGGACGATAATAAAAAAAGAGTCCAATTACTTGTCTTTGCAAAAGATTAATAATCAATTCTGTGTGAGAATTATGTGCTGACAAAAACATCCTTTTGGAAATTTTTATGATTAAGGTAGGAATCATAATATAATACATGGCAGAAATTACATAAAATTGTGTCATTTTAGCAGTGACGATAATAGTAGATATAAATTAAAGGAAAATTGCAGCAGTGAAATGGTAAACAATTCTGCAAAATTCGGTTAGAGTAACATCATCTCCAAATGTAACATAAGAAATTGAATTGATAACATTACCTTATCGGGTTTATACAAGCTTCTACGCTCCTTCGATCTCCCCTTAAATTCTTTTGAATTTCTGGAAGGTTGCTTCTGGTTGGAAAAAAAAAAGAGTGAGAGAAAGAAGATTATTAAGAAATTCAATAGATGAAGTCTAAACCAATGAATTACAATTGGAGATTAGATGTTCAAAGGAAAGATGATAGTGACTAAATAATCTTAGAAGTGCAAAGTAATATGCTTGCAGGAGATCTATGAAAATGCCATCCATTGAACAATAAATATCCTAGGTAATATTTGGCTGGCAAACAGAATCAAAGTTATTTTTTTTAACAAAGAGAGAATAATTGTGGGAGGGAAAAAACAAGACAGTAAAGCCTTAAAAAATTAGGCCTTCATCGGCTATTTCTGTTTCAAAAACATCACTTTTTAGCAGACAAAATAGCATTCATATTTTACAAAAGACAAGAAGTGATTAAAGGTTAAAATGAATTATCAGATTATCTGATTTACTGCAAGTAGGAGCATCATAAACAGTGTTAATGTAAACAAGTTGAAGAAAGAGGAGCATGTTAAACAAAAAATAACCACCTCTCAAATCAATTGACATAGGAGTAAACAGAGAGTAACATAGATTAGGTGTTAACCAGAAATGAATCCAGCACATCTTTGACAGATTGGTAGTGCCCATCTGTCTCAAGACGCTGAACCAACATCTTCTTACTTGCAGGCTCGTTGAGAACTGCATTTTAGAAGCCTTGTTGTTGAGAAATTTTCAGTCATATATGTTCACAGAATAGGCAGCCAATCAAAGCTACTTATCAGAAATTACAAAGCAAAACATAGAACATGAGGGTCTATCATTTTTAAAACTTAGTCAATGACAAACTTACAAGGAACTCCTCAGGTCTTTCCAGTAGCTTTGTACTTACATCATTGGACATTATACAAGAGTTTATCATTCCCTTTCACCAAAACAGAAAACTCAACCTATGTGATAGATCTTCGAGGTAACCTAATGAACAAAACATTCGCAATAACCCACCGCTCTAACTGTTCTGTCTAATCGAGTTTCTGCAATTTATCTAATGTTTAAGTGTTTGAACATAGCATTACTGCACCCAATTCAAAGGAAAAAAAACTACTACACATCAAGTAATTTCTAAATAAAAAGGCAACCAAACCAGTATATATAACACCAATTAGAAGACAAAATGGCCAACGGAATCAACAAACTATCTATTTTGAGGAATAGGGTGTACTTGCTACAACTACGAGACTGAACACAAATTCTTATGATTGGACAAGACATGAAGCAGAAATCTTAATATGTCTATGAGGGATGTTAAATACAAGGCTACGCAGCATCAAAATGACTCATTGAAGACTTTTCTTGTTGAAATCATGACTACAAAAGCCATAATTATATTCAATATCATTTATAAATTATATAAGCTACTAGCAGACGACTACATAATTCATCAATTAATATACGCTAATAGCAGACCATTAATACATGCAACTCCATTTCAGTTTGACTCATTCTTTCCAAGTCTCTATCATATATAGACCATATATTATATCTAGAAACCATTTTCGAGTCCCTCCATTTTCAAGTAACAACAACTCAATAAATGAATGCATTGAAATTATGATAATCCCATTAAAAACAGTAATAGAGAAAGCGAAGGTTAGATATACCTTTTCCTGTGTCGTAATGAAATATGGAGAGATTTCCCAGACCCATGAATGCTTTTTTATGTGGCCTTTCATTAATCTCCAACCCTAAGCCAATAAAACCCAAAAAGCCCCCACCATTATCTCCCATTTTAATATTATCCAAAAGGGCAAAAGAAAACAAAAACGACTTACAGAAAGAGTCAAGTTTTGCTTGGGAAGCCTTCCGCTTAACCCTAACGATCACCGGCTTTCCGGTGATCGAACTCAGCGTTGGGGACTTTCCATTGATGGAACTCAGCGGAGGAGGCTTTCCGGTAATCGACGGAGGAGACATCACGCCCGGAGAATAATAATCGACCGGGGAACAAGAATTGCCTCCGGAGAACGAGAATAGAGCGGAGAATCGCTCGGAGAACCAGAATCGCCCGGAGAAAAGAATCGAGGTTTCGGTGAACAGGTTTGTGTGAAAAAAAGACTCCCCGATCCGCATATTTATAGGCTAGGTCACCCGTAACTGGGTCCGATTACACATTTACATGGGCCGGAGCCGGAATTGACCTATTTACCGAGGGGGTAAATTAAAAGGTCTGGATAAGTTGTAGCAGGGCCCATTTTATTCTCTAATATCTCTCGTTGGTCTTCGAATGAGAGGCGAGCTGAGATTTTGTCAATTAAAATTAATTTAACAGTGATTTTCAATAAATGTAAAATAACACTTTAATTATCACGACTTATTGGAGAATAAGTGGAAATATTTTAATATTAAAATAAAAATAATTTACTTTTGATATTAATTTAAACACAGTCGAATTTTTTAATTAATTAGAAATATATTTTAAAGCACACTTATTTAATGTGGTCATAAATCTTGACCATAATCTATTAAAAACACGCACTCAAATTTATAAAAAATTAACCATCCGCCCCAACTTAAGCGTTGAATCTATTTCTGAAAATAATAATTAAAACAAAATAATAATACATTTTCTTTTAAAAATAACACCTTAATATATTTTTAATTTTAAAAATTTATTACTCTATTATTATTACAATTTTTTTATAAAAAATGATAAAAATTAGTAATAATAATTTAAACTAAATTAAAATATTTTTATTTTATATTATAATAGTGGTTGAATCACATCAGTTATAATTATTCTAAAATATGAATAATTTTAAGATGAGAAATATATTAATTTTTTTATTTTTAAAAAAAAATAAAAAATGGGTACCTTTTTAATTTTTATCCTTTTTAAATTAATTTTTATATTTATCTAAATTTAGCATTTGGGGTGCGTTTGGTTGGGGGTTATCCATGATAACCTTGGCTATTTATCCAAGATTATCAACAAAAATCTTGTTTGGTTTAGATAATCAGTGATTTCCAAGTAACGATCAATGCCCGACACGTCAGCAAAAGGGGCATGCAATCGAAAATCGAAAAACCTTAGGAAAGTAAGGTTTATCTTGATTCCCAGGTTATAAAACTTATTTTTCCAAAATTATCCTCCAATATTTACCTTAGTAAAAAAGGCATTATTCGCGGGCAACTACCGACAATGACGGCGGGCGACCATCGCCGGCGACCGACGACCGGCGACCGTCGTCGGCGACCGGCGACCGTCGTCGGCGACCGGCGACCGGCGACCGTCGTCGGCGACCGGCGACCGGCGACCGTCGACGATCACCGGCGACCGACGACCGACAACCGAATACCGACGACCGTCGCCGTCGACCGTCGCCGGCGACCGTCAACAGTGGCCGGCGGTCGACGACCGGTGACCGCCGCCGACGACCGGCGACCGCCGACGACCGGCGACCGCCGACGATGACCGGCGACCGCCGCCGACCGGCGACCTCCGTCGGGGACCGGCGAACGTCGCCGACGACCGATGACTGACGACCGGCAATCTGCGACCGCCGCCCCGTCGTCGGCGACCGGCAACGATGGCCGGCGACCATTATTTGCGGCCGGCGACCCGACGATCGACGACTAGCGACCGACGACCGACGACCGACGACCGGCGACCGGCAATCTGCGACCGCCGCCCCGTCGTTGGTGACCGGCAACGATGATCGGCGACCACCGCCGACGACCGGCGACCGTCGACCGCCGTCGACGATCGTCGACCGTCGTCGGCGACCGTCGCCGGCGACCGTCGACCGTCGCCGGCGACCGTCGACCGTCGCCGGCGGTCGACGACCGGCGACCGTCGACCGTCACCGGCGGTCGACGACCGGCGACCGCCGACGACGACCGGCGACCATCGACGACGACTGACACCGGCAACCGAGGACCGACAACTGGCGACCGGCAATCTGCGACCGTCGCCCCGTCGTCGGCGACAGGCAACGACGGCCGGCGACCCGACGATCGACGACTAGCGACCGACGACCGGCGACCGGCAATCTGCGACCGCCGCCCCGTCGTTGGCGACCGACAACGACGACCAGCGACCACCACCAGCGGCCGACCATTATTCACGGCTGACGACCAAGGGTACGAATATGTATATAATATCATCTTGCCCTTTATTTTAAATTTATAAGCATATTATATTATTATTCTTAAATTTAACTAAAATGTAATACGGTAAAATATTATATTATGTCATAGACTATTACCTCCAAAAAAAATAAGATTTTATTTGATTACCTAAATTGAACCAAACAACTTCATGTTATGTTTCATTCTCTATTACCTTGGTTATGTGATTACTTGGTAATCACATAACTAAGGTTATATCTGATTACTTGAACCAAATGCACCCTTGGTGTTTCGAAATTTCAATTCAAACTATAAATTAGCCTCCCGTGCTCTCTCTCTCTCTCTCTCTCTCTATCTCCTTGGTCCTTCAATTCATCTCCGATGATTTCAAGTCCCCACGAGATGGACTGATAGTTACTGTGTGGGTGTTGCCAGAATGAAGTCTGGAGGTCAAAACTTGGCAAAGTCAATGTGTCCGCCCTCCCCACTAGCCACAACATCCGAGCTAGTTGCCACCGTGATTTACCTCCTCCGTGTTGGCCCTGGAACGAGTTGGCGAGGGGCGCTGGGGCGAGTGAATTACCTTTTGCCAGCATGATCTCCGACGATTCCATCAGAAAGTAGCAATAGCGAGCTGGAAGAGATAACTGAAAGGGAGAAGCGGACTATATTCTTCAGTGTGGATTCGAGGTCGCGCCTTCGCTTGTAAGAATCTTCCCTCAAATGGTCCGCCTTGGATTTCCCGGGTCGACAGCCGGCTCAAGACAGGCCTTCCTAGTGCCCCTAATTTATTGGGGTTGATTAATTTTATAAAATATTAAATATCATCATTTTATAAAATCTACGATTAATATCACAAGCCATTATTAACTTCCATTATCATTTATTTCCTTATTAATTATATTCCCTTCCCTAATTGAATTCTTTCATATTTAATTGAATTCTCATGTTAATAAATGCATTTAATTACATTCTCTTTCACCATTTTAAATGAAATTTTATTACTTTTTCATTTGATTATTTTAATACTTTTTGTAACTTGATAAAACCCTTATTGACCAATAATTTTGTACTGTTCTCGTTCTATATCTTTTTCCTGATCTTCTCACTCAGACCCTTTGATGATATTCTCATAGAAAGACAAGACATCCTTTTTCTTTGCTGGTAATATTTTTTTCTCGCTCTTTTTTTCTTCTATAAGAAATAAGAACTTGAATAAGAACTTTTTTTTATCTATATAAAGGTAAAGTAAAATACTGGTCTTTTAAAATTTCAAAATATTATAGAATTTGATATTTATTTATTTTTATTATATTTTTGGATGTAATAATCGAACTTTAAAATATCATCAAATTGAAATTATATGGTATAAATCAAGTTTTTCTTTAATATTAAGTAATTTTATTTTAATAAAATTACAGAGACTTATATTTTCTTTTTTATTATTATTTAAGTATAAATATATCTGATAAAAAATATAATTCTAGATATAAATTAGAATAAAAAAATAGCTACTAGTAATGTTGTTCAAGCAAAAATGAGAGTTGTTCATCACATTAAGCAACATATTCAAAATATTATAAAAAATACCAGTAATGTTGTTCATTACCATTTTAAACATCATCTTTTTCTTAACATAAAATAAGAGTTACCTAAATGACTATCTCAAAACAAAATCAATTATAAGACTCAAGCAAAATATAAACCTACCCATAAAATATCAACCTCAATAGTTGAGGATAATAATTTCAAAATCAGGATCTTAATCGACTATAGTTATATTAAAGCGAGCACATGTTCTCTCACTTCAGCAGAATCTAAATTGAATAACAAGTCAACATTCTAAGGATCTTAATAAATTATTTTAGAAACTTTGTACTTATCTGGACCACTGAATTCATGCTTTTTTAGTAGTTTAAGAACTTGTGATATTCGTGAGATTGTACCTTGCATCCAAGTTGACATTGTGTCAAGGTAACCATCAAGACTACTCATAAAACCCTGAACTTCATCATTAAATTTCTTGTACTCAGTTTTAACATTCTTCACAAGTGCAAACTTGGTCTCTTTTGAAGTTTTATGAACTTGATGAGGGGTTTTTTTGGAAGCACGTGCACTAGAAGAATTAGATGATAGTAACTCCATGGTAAATAAATATTCATTTCAGTGTTTGAATCACTCTCGCCTGGTAAAGGAATATTAGCATTTCCTAAATTCTACTCAATAGTAAATGGGTCTTCAGCCACATCCCCCGTTGCTTGATCCTTGTCATACATAATATCCAAATTCTTAAAGGGAATGATACATTATACAAGCTCTTAACATCATTCCCTATAAAATAAAACAACAGGATACAACTAATCACAAAGCATACCCTATAGAATATGTATTATGTTCTACTCATCATCAAAGTAATCAAAATATACATCTAACTGATAATATTCATAAAATAACAAAATAAAACACATGAATTGACATACTTTAATCCATTCGGTATACCATATAAATTCACATGCAATCTTTTTTTCAACATCATTCCAAGAACAGTCACTCTGTTTGCACATTTCATTAATAGCATGATATCTTCCCTTTAAGAACTTGATCTTAGAGTCATTGTCCTTCACTTCGATTGCCAACTAGGGTAACTTTTGCATTATCTGATAGATCGAATAGCGTGCTAGAGGGGAGGGGGGGTGAATAGCACTTTTCGTTGAATCTCTACAAGATTGTTAGCGCAGCGGAAACGATAATATGTAAAGGACAAGACAGAACAATGCTAACAATCGGAATTTACTTGGTATCCACCCAAATGGGTGACTAATCCAATGATCCACGCACGTACTCCACCTCCAATAAGAAAAATCTCCTTCAGGTGGAGAAACCTTTACAACGACGTTGTTTTCCTCTTTACAGAATATAGTGATTGGAGAGAGAGGAAGATGAGAAGACTTTTTGCACGAGCAATACTTCGTTATAGTACGGAACCGTACCGTTCACGTGCAAAAAGGTCCTCCTTTTATAAGAGAACAGGAAAAACTCACAGTCTGTCTAGCCCCGCACCAGTCGACTGCCCCTGGGGCAGTCGACTGACCTAGCATTAATTGCTAGCCAACGATTAGTTTTCAGGGTACACCAGTCGACTGCCTTTGGGCCAGTCGACTGGTAGAAGGCTGAAAACCTTCTGTGAGTTTTGGCAGTCGACTGCCCTCTGGCCAGTCGACTGCCCACTCACTTACATCCATTCTTCACATTCTCCTTCACGTGTGCCTTCAGGTTCAGTCCCTTGTCTCACCCCTTGAAGTTATCTTCCTTTGGCTCTCATCCTTGGGATGCGCACACAAGCCTTCCCTTGGCTTGCCTCTTTGCCACCCTTCACGTGTGCCCTTGAAGTCCACTTCCCGGCTTGCCCTTGGAGTCCTCCTCCCTCGGCTCTCGTCCCTCGGATATGTTCACCATGTGTGATTCTCCAAGTTCTGCAAACTCAATCACATATATCAAATATAACATAACACTCTAACCTTAAACATATTCATACATATATCAAAACCATGATCTTCCAATCATTTTAGGGCCGATTGCCTCAACAATCTCCTCCTTTTTAATGTGTGGCAATATATTTAAGTTTAGAGATAAAACAACAGCCAACAATAACAATAGCAATAAGTTGCAATTGAAAAATATAAGACATATAACAAACCTAAGAGGTAACCTTCCCCTTAACCTATGTCTTCTCCCATTTTCAATTCTAATTATAATCCACGTTAAGTTTCCAACCTAACTTAACAATTAACAACAGCAATTAAAAATAAAAGACATAGCGAAACCTAAGAGGTAATCTCCCTCTTAACCCATGTCTTCTCCTATTTTTAATCATCCAAGGTTTAAGTTAAACAACTACCTTAAACCATCCATTTCAAGTCAAAATTCTAACTTAAACCACTCATTCTCCCCCTTTGACACCATCAAAATGATTGCCTCAAGCAACCCAACCCTATGGCATCAAACGAGAGAAAGTTGGATTTCTGAAAAAATTCAGAAACTGAAAGCAGGCTCACCTTTGATAAAACAGTATATCTTCATCCGAAAATGGTACAATGGACAACACCTTTTCACAATTAAAATTAAAAGATCACTACAATTCATCATATTTGAATATGTCTACTATAAAATATGAACTTATTTTACTATAGTCAATGGAATTCAATAACCTCTCCGCTAAATCAGGTTTGGTAGGTATCTTACTTTCCCCCCAACGGAACATCCTTGGAAAAGTATGTAGCGACCGTACAACTCCAAGAGAAGGTATTCTTTCATATAACCATGCCTAAATAAATAAATTTATTAGTATAACAGAATAAAACATAATAAAAGCATACTAAAAAAACTCACCATCAATCCAACAGTTGAACCATCTAAATACTACTTTCTTCTAACATTTCCGTCACCCTTTCCAATATATTTCAAAATTTCGTTGTTCAAAAATCTATAAGCCGCATCTCCCCATGAATAATCAAAGAAGGTGGTCAGGTCATCAATATATGGCATAATGAATCGAGGTGTTGAGTAGTTGGCCACAGGAAAAATGATACAATTAAACACTAAACAAATAAACATCCTAACAAAATCATCCACGTCTGAGTTACTCTCTGATCCAGCTAAAGAGGATAGTCTATCATAGATTACACTTCTGGTCACGTTGCCAACTTTCCCAGAGAAATACTGAGCAACAAATTTAGACTCCAAATTCACATCTAAATCAACTGGTTGCCTTGCATAACGTAAGCCAAGAACAATGAAAAACTCTGGTGATGTAAAGGGAACAACAATATTTTCACCAAACACAAATGAATGAGATTGCAACTGAAATCTTTTTAAAATTATATCTACTCTGGAGCTGCTGATCGCCAATTTGGGCATCTTAAGTCATATACCAAATGGAGTGTTTTGAATACTCTCCTTTTGCTTATCAGTCATTTTCGGTCCCACTTCATCCATCACAGCTCTAAAAAAAGTAGGTGAACACCGAAACTGAGCTTTTTTTCCACTGTTAACCTCTTTAGCACCTTTGTTAATCTTTGCTTCTTTCTTAGTCTTCACCATCTTTGATTCTGTTCAACCCTTACTCAAAATATCCAACACAATTTTAGTATTTAGACCATAAAGTAAACTGTAAATTAATCAAGTAAACATTTGCCTACTTACAAACAATAAACATTCAATTTAATAATAAAAAAAAATTTAATATCATCATTAAACATGAACAATTGCCTATTTATCTATAGAAATGGCAATTGCTGACAATTGCCTATTTACCTCCCTCTCACCAATTATCTATAATCAAGGAATTCATAAATTTTTAAAGAATGATGTAAATAGTATTGATAAATTGAAATCTCATAGGAATAGTAACAATATACTCATAATAGGGCGAAGTTGTACTTAATCAATCACTAATCTTTGTTTAAATGAATAGGGAAATAAGAAAGATGATAATTAGAGAGTTCCGACTAATAGATAAAAAATCTACAAAACATGCCTGGCTTCAACTCTATCTCCGACGACAAAGCTTGATTCAGTCTCCTCGTCGGTGGATTGATGGATCTACACGGCTATAAACTTGCTTCACATTATGTCGGGAAGAAATGGGGGAGAGGAAAATGGTCGACTTGTCTTGATTTCGCTGGTTAGGGTTTACGAGATTAAGTCGTCAAGAAATTTGGGAAGAAGGAAATTGAGGAGAGGAAGCTGGCTTGATTTCGCCGGTGAACGACGCCGAGAATGTGCCGTCAAGAAATCGCGAGAGAAGGAAATTGAGGAGAGGAAGCTGCCTTGATTTCGCCGGTGAAGGACGCCGAGATTGTGTCGGGAAGAAAACAGGGGAAAACGAAGCTGCGGGAGAAGAAATGCGGGAAAACCAAAAGCGGGAAAAGTAAGAAGGGTAAATTAGTAAATTTATGTATTGAGGGAGTTAAAACTAAAATGTATGGACTTAAAACATTTGTTTCCTTACCTGGGGAGCGGACACAAAGCCAAATTTTGGATTAGGGATTTATCTCTAATTTACCGTTATATAAACCTTTTTCTATGCCGCAATCAAATATGGAGAGATTTCCAAGACCCAAGAATGCTTTTTTATGTGGCCTTTCATTAATCTCCAACCCTGAGCGAATAAAAACCAAAAAACCCACCTTTATCTCCCATTTTAATATTATCCAAAAGGGAAAAAAGAAACAAAAACGACTTACAGAAAGAGCTAACTGTTGGTTGGGAAGCCTTCCGCTTAACCCTCACGATTACCGGCTTTCCGGTGATCGAACTCAGCAAAGGTGACTTTCCAGTGATGGAACTCGGCGGAGGAGGCTTTCCATTGAATGACGGAGGAGACATCACGCTCGGACAATAATAATCGACCGGAGAACAAGAATCGCCTCCGGAGAACAAGAATCGATCGGAGAATCGCCTGGAGAACCAGAATCGCCCGGAGAAAAGAATCGAGGTTTCGGCGAATAGGTTTGTGAGAAAAAAAGACTCCCTGATCTGCATATTTATCGGCTAGGTCACCCATAACTCGCCGGAACTTCACGAGAAAAAGATGAAATATTTTAAGGATAAATTTTCTTAAACTCCCCATTTCCAAATTTATATTTGTATACAATTCCTACCCAAACTTTTATTTGCATGCAGTCCCTGATGGGATTGACAAGACAACTTTGTGAGTATTATTTGAAGAAAGTTTAGTATAAAAATTAAAAAATTGAGTATATAAGGTTGCATTCACCACATCAAGAAACTGCATACTCAATTTTCACTCTTTTATACTCACTTTTCACTCTTTTATACTTATTTTTCACTGATGTATATTTAATTTTCACTCTTTTATACTCAATCCATTAGAAAGTTAACACAAAGAAAAACTCAAATGGGGACTGAATGTAAAATTTGAGTTACCATTAGGGGATTTAAAGCAAATTTATCGATATTTTAATAATAAAATATAAATAATTTACATTTATATTAATTATATCACAGAGGAGTTTTTTTTTAAAATTTAATTAGAAATATATTTTAAAGCACACTTATTTAATGTAATCTTAAGTTTTAATGGTACTTTAACACTCACTCAGCTTTATAAAAAATTTACCATTCGCCCCAACTAAAGTGATGAATCTATTTTTTAAATAATAATTAAAACAACAAAATAATACTCTCTTTAAAAAAAAATAACGCTTTAATATATTTTCAATTTTTAAAATTTATTGCTCTAGTATTATTATAATTATTATAATATTTTTTTAAATAATTGATAAAAAAATATATTTACTAATAATAATTTAACCAAATTAAAATATTTTCATTTTATATTATAATAGTTGTTGAATCGCATCAGTTATAATTTTACTAAATTAAGAATATTTTTAAGATGAGAAATATATTAGATTTTATTTTATTTTTTACAAAATTCAAAAAAAAAAAGGGTACCGTTTTAATTTTTATCCTTTTTTTAAATTAATTTTTATATTTATCTAAATTTGGCGTTTGGAGCCTCGAAATTTCGATTCAAACTATAAATCAGCCTTCTCTGCTCCTCTCTCTCTCTTTCTCTGTCTCCTTGCTCCGTCGATCGGACTCCATCCGGCGATTCCATCAGGAAGTAGTAGCAGCGAGAAGGAAGAGATAGCTGAAAGGGAGAAGCGGGCGACATTGTTCAGCGTTGGATCCGAGGCCGCGCCTTCGTTTGCATGAATACTTCTCCGATCTTTCCCCAAATGGCCCGCCTTGGATTTCCCCGGGTCGACAGTCACGACTACCAGAAATTGATGGTCAGCGAATTTCTAGACCTGCTTAATAGCGACTATCTTAATCCAGGTGCCTTTTCTTTTCCAATCTAATATCTTCCACCGCCATTCTTTCTCCGAATCTGGTTTTCGCCTTATTCGATCGGGAACCCGAGCTCTTACCCTAGTTCTTGGCTTCGAAATTGAATCTTTGCAGAAGCTTTGAAAATCTATGAATTCAAGGTGAATGGGATTCCACGGCCCTTAACCTGCCCGTACTGCAACGAGCCCCATGATTTTGGTTCGCTGTGCTCTCACCTTGTCGAGAAGCATCTTTTCGAATCTAGACCTGCTGTGAGTACTGTTCATTCCAATCTATGCTCGACAAGATTTTAGACCATTAGTTCAAATTTCTTCGTTTGCATGATTAGTTGTAAAGGTAGTCTTAAAGTTGATCTTGCTTTCTTGTTGACGGAAGTAGATCCAATGTGCTAGGAATAATTCAGTTTTTTTTTTATGGGCTGAATGTGTTCTCTAGTTGGAAATATGAAATTTTCTCAATTTGCTGCATGCAAACTTTAGGTTTCTATCTAACGAGTTCCCTAAAATTCAATTCTATTAGAGGCTTCTTCATTTTAGGTTTATATTTAGTTCTGTCTTTTTTCTTCTCCAAAAGTTACTACAAATATTAGTTCTTTGAATTCTATGCCTAAAGACATCAATATTCTAAAACTGTTTCACGTTGTGAGCAAGTGAGTATTTCATCCAAGAATTGGCACGCTATTTGGGGATGAATTACTAGATTGAAAAAAAATTGTATAAATCAATATTGCCATTCCACGAATAGGACTGGATTGAGGCAAACAAAAAATATTCATCCTTTTCTAAAGATAATTTCAATAGCTGAATGATCCGGTCGGGTAAGTTTTTGGAGTTGATTAGGGGCCCGGTCGGATGGGGTCTGGGTCAGACAAAGTGGGTCGGGTTCAGTATCGGATTAGTGCGCTAGATACTGATCCGGCTAAGAGGATCAAGATTCGAAGCAACTTGATGCGGGGCCCAATCAGTGGCACCCGAGCAGACATACCCGCCCGAGAACTTTAGCGGTCGGGGAGCACCGGTCGGGGAAGTTTAGTCGGGATAAAGCAGAAGCGTTTAGCCATCTCTTCACAAGTGTTCGGTAAGTAGTAGACCTCCTAGGCGGGGTCTCTCGGCAGGGTGGCCGACCCCGAGTGGCCAACCCCGACTGGCAGAGTGGCCGACCCCGACTGGCCGACCCCGACTGGCCGACCCAGAGTGACAGGGTGGCCGACCCAGGGTGGCAGACCCAGGGTGGTCGACCCTAGAGTAAGTGAAGGGTCGTAGCAGTAATAAAGGTCATCCGAATCTCCCCATTGTCAGAAGAGGATCCTTGACGTACTCATGACCTGACAAGAGCCGCCAATAATAAAAGGGGGACAGAAGAGACATATTAAGCAAATGTGTCAGACGTTTATGAGGGTCAGGCAGCTATGACAGTCTCATAGCATTAAATGCGGCCGTCAATATCACCATCTGCCAACTGACCATTTCTTAATGAGACATGATAGCTCTGACAAGGCAGAGCTTCCCCTCCCCTATATAAACCCCCCTTTTGAGCTCCAAAAGGGGGGCTGCTGCCATTTTGCAACCACTCCACTACATTGAGAGCGCTGTTTCGGTCCGACCTCCCAAGCTCTAGCAGACCGGGTCGGTTCGGTGAGACCGAGTCATCTGAGGGAGAATCGATCTTCTCTTGTCGACAGGATCAAATTTGGCACCGTCTGTGGGAATCTACCTGATCGAAAGACGAAGATGAGTGACTCTAACCGGATGGCCGTGATGCTTTCACAAGAAGACTTGGATCTGCTAGTCGAAGCCAGAGCTAAGAAGCTGGCGGCCGCGCAACAGGTAGCTGCCCAACTCACTCGGGAAGGCCCGTCCGAGCCTGCTACCCGAGTGGGCACTGAGGGAGGAGCGCGCCAGGGGGATAGCACTCATTTCCGCCAAACACTGTTCAACCCGTCTGAGGGTGCGGGACAGTCCGACCTAGTGGAAGTCTCTTTCAGCCAAGCAAGAATCAACAAGGGGAAGACCCCTATTAGCCAAGCCCTGGCTGACCATTCAGGGTTCCCTTTCTCCAGACAAGTTCCGCAAGAGCCAGTCTCCAAACATTTCCGGCTCTTGTCCATTCCAGAATATGAAGGAGCTGCAGACCTAGAGGAAGACCTGATGAAGTCTGAAAATGAAGCCTTGCTGCATCAATACACGGATAGTATCAAGTGCCGAGCGTTCCTGACCACCCTGGTAGGTCCCGCTCAGGGCTGGTTCGACAAACTCCCGGAGGGGTCTGTGCGAGAGTTTGCCGACTTCAAAAGAACGTCCTACCGAAGTATACCTGACATAAGGAGACCCCCTGAGAACAATATCAAGGGCTTGAATGACTTCTTGAGGCAACGAAACTAGGAGCTACTCTGACTCAAAAGGAGAAGTACCGGCCGTGTATAAGCTCTTCCTTCCATCATAAGCTGGCATTCTCATTCCCAAGGCGTTATCCTTGCCCAACTTGACAAGCTCGGGGATAGTTTTCCTATGGGTGACTCTAGATACTAATGTCGGCGATATGCTCACATCATAGTGGAAAAGAGTATTGTCAGCTACCTCGACTAGGAAATGAGCAGCTCTAACGAAGCACTTCCTTCCGACAAGGTCGAAGTCCGACTGGTCGGGACGTCTCAAGCCTTGCTCGATGATTGGAGGTACTGCCAGCGATCATGAGTTACCGGAGTTCGTCACTAATCTTGCGATCGTGTACGGAAGAGAGTAGGACCAGTCAGAGAGGTGATCCAGTTGACGCCCCCAATGGGGAGAACTCTCCCTGGTGATCGAGAAGATGAGGTCGGGAGCTTATTATTTGCGAGATGCCCAAGGAAAGAAGCAGGGAAGGCCTTGGAGGGTGACACACTTAAAATTGTATTGAGAGGAGAGTTCGAGTTTAGTGACCCCTTGTAATTGTATCACACGAATATGATAGTGAAACTCAAGGCAGCTAAAAGGCAGATCAGCAGGTTATAAGTGGGCATGCTCCCACGCACCCACCGGACTCGGCGCCGATCGGGCGTGGCGATTCCACGTTCGGTCGGGCCCGGTCGGGCGTGGCGTTCCACGTTCGGTCAGGGTAAGTCAGACGGTGTCCAGACTCTTGCTCTTGCAAGTTATAAGTGGGCATGCTCCCACGCACCCACCGGACTCGGCGCCGATCAGGCGTGGCGATTCCACGTTCGGTCGGGCCCGGTCGGGCGTGGCGTTCCACGTTCGGTCAGGGTAAGTCAGACGGTGTCCAGACTCTTGCTCTTGCAAGTTATAAGTGGGCATGCTCCCACGCACCCACCGGACTCGGCGCCGATCGGGCGTGGCGATTCCACGTTCGGTCGGCCCGGTCGGGCGTGGCGTTCCACGTTCGGTCAGGGTAAGTCAGACGGTGTCCAGACTCTTGCTCTTGCAAGTTATAAGTGGGCATGCTCCCACGCACCCACCGGACTCGGCGCCGATCGGGCGTGGCGATTCCACGTTCGGTCGGGCCCGGTCGGGCGTGGCGTTCCACGTTCGGTCAGGGTAAGTCAGACGGTGTCCAGACTCTTGCTCTTGCAAGTTATAAGTGGGCATGCTCCCACGCACCCACCGGACTCGGCGCCGATCGGGCGTGGCGATTCCACGTTCGGTCGGACCCGGTCGGGCGTGGCGTTCCACGTTCGGTCAGGGTAAGTCAGACGGTGTCCAGACTCTTGCTCTTGCAAGTTATAAGTGGGCATGCTCCCACGCACCCACCGGACTCGGCGCCGATCGGGCGTGGCGATTCCACGTTCGGTCGGGCCCGGTCGGGCGTGGCGTTCCACGTTCGGTCAGGGTAAGTCAGACGGTGTCCAGACTCTTGCTCTTGCAAGTTATAAGTGGGCATGCTCCCACGCACCCACCGGACTCGGTGCCGATCGGGCGTAGCGTTCCACGTTCGGTCGGGCCCGGTCGGGCGTGGCATTCCACGTTCGGTCAGGGTAAGCCAGACGGTGTCCAGACTCCTGCCTTTGCAAGTCATAAATGGACATGCTCTCCTACAACCATCGACCTCGTGGCAGACCGGACGTGGCTGCCCACGCTCCATTAAGGTCTCCCGAGCGACATTAAGACACCTGCTCTTCAGTAATGTTATAAAGGTGATTGCTCACACGCCTCAGCCGCTCTGCTCGGCACCTAGCCGCTCTGCTCGGCACCCAGCCGCTCTGCTCGGCACCTAGCCGCTCTGCTCGGCACTCAGCCGCTCTGCTCGGCACCCAGCCGCTCTGCTCGGCACTCAGAGACCTAGCCGCTCTGCTCGGCACCCAGCCGCTCTGCTCGGCACCATGCCGCTCTGCTCGGCACCATGCCGCTCTGCTCGGCACCCAGCCGCTCGGCTCGGCACCCAGCCGCTCTGCTCTGCTCCCAGCCGCTCTGCTCGGCACCCAGCCGCTCTGCTCGGCACCATGCCGCTCTGCTCGGCACCCAGCCGCTCTGCTCGGCACCCAGCCGCTCTGCTCGGCAGTCAGTTACTCAGCCGCTCTGCTCGGCACTCAGCCGCTCTGCTCGGCACCTAGCCGCTCTGCTCGGCACTCAGCCGCTCTGCTCGGCACTCAGCCGCTCTGCTCGGCACTCAGAGACCTAGCCGCTCTGCTCGGCACCCAGCCGCTCTGCTCGGCAGTCAGTTACTCAGCCGCTCTGCTCGGCACCTAGCCGCTCTGCTCGACACTCAGCTACTCAGCCGCTCTGCTCGGCACTCAGCTACTCAGCCACTCAGCTTGGCACTCAGGTACTCTGCTATGTCATCGGCTCAGCACTCCGTCATTCGGCTCTGCCACCTATCAGGGAATTAATCACTACTCAATTGCTTGCTTCCTTAGCCATTGCTTAGCCGTTTACTCGGCTCTAGGCCACATGCGTGACACCCGCAACCATTTGCTTGGTTCGTCAAAAATGCTTAGTGGTTTCCCATGCACAGATGCGTCACTCGTCCAACACGATCCAATTGCTCGCTTGACATAGCTAACTACTCTAGCGACGACATTCCGAGAGACGAAATACTGATTAACTGGGTAAAATCCAACCCGTGACTTCTGATTGATTGTTCTTCTATCAAAGGAGATCCATTCCCACCTAATTCCAGGATCAGAAAGTATGAGTGGAATAAGTCAAACCACTAGATTCGGTCTAGTTAGTCAGACTCACACCTCCTTCAACTAGACTTGAAGGGGAGATATGTGGTCATGAGAGATAAATGCGTGGCAGATGCGTTGATGGCTGACTTGACAGGGGACTCGACATTTCAGGATAAAGATCCTGAGGCCATAATGAGGGTCAGGGGTGCGAAGGTTGGTTTATCCGACCGGGCAAGCAGCCTAGTCAGTCGGACTTGACGCCTCCTTCGACTAGACTTGAAGGGGAGGCTTGTGATCCGGTCGGGTAAGTTTTTGGAGTTGATTAGGGGCCCGGTCGGATGGGGTCTGGGTCAGACAAAGTGGGTCGGGTTCAGTATCGGATTAGTGCGCTAGATACTGATCCGGCTAAGAGGATCAAGATTCGAAGCAACTTGATGCGGGGCCCAATCAGTGGCACCCGAGCAGACATACCCGCCCGAGAACTTTAGCGGTCGGGGAGCACCGGTCGGGGAAGTTTAGTCGGGATAAAGCAGAAGCGTTTAGCCATCTCTTCACAAGTGTTCGGTAAGTAGTAGACCTCCTAGGCGGGGTCTCTCGGCAGGGTGGCCGACCCCGAGTGGCCAACCCCGACTGGCAGAGTGGCCGACCCCGACTGGCCGACCCCGACTGGCCGACCCAGAGTGACAGGGTGGCCGACCCAGGGTGGCAGACCCAGGGTGGTCGACCCTAGAGTAAGTGAAGGGTCGTAGCAGTAATAAAGGTCATCCGAATCTCCCCATTGTCAGAAGAGGATCCTTGACGTACTCATGACCTGACAAGAGCCGCCAATAATAAAAGGGGGACAGAAGAGACATATTAAGCAAATGTGTCAGACGTTTATGAGGGTCAGGCAGCTATGACAGTCTCATAGCATTAAATGCGGCCGTCAATATCACCATCTGCCAACTGACCATTTCTTAATGAGACATGATAGCTCTGACAAGGCAGAGCTTCCCCTCCCCTATATAAACCCCCCTTTTGAGCTCCAAAAGGGGGGCTGCTGCCATTTTGCAACCACTCCACTACATTGAGAGCGCTGTTTCGGTCCGACCTCCCAAGCTCTAGCAGACCGGGTCGGTTCGGTGAGACCGAATCATCTGAGGGAGAATCGATCTTCTCTTGTCGACAGGATCACTGAACTTTGAAATTTGTCTCAAACTGACACAGTGAGTTTGCCCTGTCTCAATTTATAACTCTATCTTTCTACTTCATAGAACCGTCAATATTAGAATGAAAAATTATTTTAGTGAAGCAGTTTTTATTAAAACTTTAGCTAATGAGAAACCTTGTATCAAATTTAAAACTGTTAGTCTTGAACTACTTTTTAAATTGTATTCACTTTTTTTTTCTTAAAGAACTTTCTGTTCTTTTCTGTAGGTTTGTCCTGGCTGCGAATTGAATCAAACAAAAATGCTTGATCACATTGTTGCAGCTCACCGATCCATGTTGAGGATATCCTTTTTTTCCTAGCATAATTCAGCCAACTTTTGAATTGTGATGTTTATCCAATTGGATTAGGAATCATGTTAAAATTTGAAAAGAAGATAAATTCCTGACAGATTATTTCTATGCTTGTGTGTTTTATCTCTTTAACTTTGCATTACATTAAGAGATGTAGTTTTCTGGAATCTCCTCCCACGAGCCCTAGTTTCATGAATGCATTATCTCAACAAATTCAACAATCATCAGAATCCATGATTCCAGACTCACTCGGGAAGGAAGCCTTTTTGCAAACAATCTCACTCAGGAAGGAAGCCTTTTTGCAAACACTCCTAGACAGGGGTAAAACCCAACTGCAAAGTTTAGTCCCCATGGAAAATATATCGAAGAACCACATCTTAAATGCCTTAGATGATTTTGTGGCTGCATCTAACGCTGAAGATACAGTGACACCTTCTCCTCGTGAAGAAGAAAAATGGAAAGAGAAAGAAGAGAGGTACTTGTTTCATTGCCCTTGCCTTTCTCATTGGTATATTCTATTGGTATTCATTTGTATCGTTTGTCATCGACATGAAAATGACATTAGGTTTTTGAGTACATGTATAACTTCATGACATTCTCTCATTCAAAATGTCAATTACTATGAGCGAATATGCAGAATTTTCAATTTCTATGTCTCTTGTTAATTCTTGTTTGATTCAATTTGTCTTGTGTCATCTTTATTTTCTTAACTGATTTCCAATAGGACTAAGTAAGGCTTCTCTGGCTCAACTTTTGCAACTATGATTAACACCAACCAAAAGAAAAATAGCACTTTAAGATGACAGATGTTGAAAAGTTAACATGGATATGGTTAAATAATAGTGAAAATTTGATTTCTGTGCTTGTGTTTGGCAATATTGTGATGTCTATGAAAGTATTCATAAGCTATTAGAATCATCGGTTTATCAATACAATAATCAATATAAAATAGTTGTCTTTTCTCTCTCATAGTATTTGTATAAAAAAAATAATATAATGTAATTGTTAATCCAAAAAGAATTAGGTATGTACTGACACCCTCCATAATCATGAACTTATATCATCCCTCTTTTAAATTATAGTAATTATTTATGAGAACTCTGAATTTCAAGAGATCAAATTTTCTGGGAGCACCATGTCAAAAAAAATTCAGAGTGATTTATTTGAATATGAACTAAGTGTTCTTGTCATTTTTTTATAAGATGATACTCTTATCCATTTCTCATATACTATATGGTTCAATTCTGTTTGATGATATGACAAAGTATGATTGCTATTATTTGTTTGGAGCCCTACCTCTAATCCAAATTATTCTTTTTGGTATCAGTGATGCTTCATTGACTACCGAGGTGAGGGAACAAAAGCAAAAGCGAGCACAGTTTGTGCAAGAATTGGTCATGTCCAGTATTTTCGATGATTAACAAAATTTAGCTTATAGAAACATGACAGTGAATAGATGACTAGGAACAAAATATGAAAAATATAGATAAAAAAAAGAGAGAGAATTCTTTTAAAGAGAATTAAAATCTTGAATTTGTTCTTCTGGTTTTTTTTTAATACCAAAAATTTCTGCTAGATGAAGTAGCTAGAACGTTTGACCTTTAAAGAGAGAACTTTTTTCTTTGACAATTATATGTTCGGGAAGTTTGATTGGCGCAAATGGAGGTTACTCTCTTGTACATCACCGAGAGTCTATATTTCTTGAATGTCTTATAATGATTAAGGTGAAACATAAAAATAAAAATAGGCACTAAAATTGAACGCGTGTTATCCACGTTAACTTCATGTAGTTTCATATTGATTCAATTTGCTTAGGGTTGAGTTGTAGACAAGCTTTAATATTTGATTATATAAAAATTTATTTATGGCTGTTAATTAGATATTAAAAATAAATGTAAAATAAATAAACATAAACACTAATAATGGATTTGAGCAAACTAAACAAATTAAAAGGATCATGCAAAATAGTATTTGTTCCATTTTATAAATGGAACATGTGGTTTTTTTTAATCGGTGTTATTCTTATCAAATGGATTGATGATTAATATATAAATATTATCGTCCTAAGGTCTGAGGGTTAAAATATGATAAAGTCAATATATCCGTCCTTCTTATGCGTTAGTTATAATATCTGCGATAATAGTTCTCATGATTTATTTTTTTCGTGTTGATTTGAAAATGAATTAACAGGAATATTGTTGGCGAATAAATTATTTTTTTTCACCTATTTAGTCGGTGGCTCTAACTGTTATTGTTGTTTTAATTTTTGCAAAAAAAAACACCCTTTTTAATTTTTTTATACAAGACGCCCCATCTCACTAGTCCTTTTTTAAAAAAAAGTTATCCCACTTATCATCAAGTATATTCGGTCGGTTTGAATTTTTTAACCTATCTACTTCAAATTAAACCCTTAAATTAGGCCGTGGGATTGAAATCGAGTATTTTTTTAAAGAAAAATCAGACCGATCGGACGTTCAAATTCTGCTTTTTTGTTTCGAAATCTCTCGCTCGATATTCCAGTCTTCGCCAATCAATTCTACTGCACGGTCTGCCTGTCCTCTCTTAAGCTTTCTCTTAATTTGTCGACATCTCGATTTGATCATCTACTGTCTAATTTGTCATCTCTCTATTCCACGAGATACACAGATAATTAATATTTGGATATCATAATTTGACAAAGTCATTATATCTACCTTCTCATGTATTAACCATAATATTCGAGCTAATAGTCCCTGTAATTTATGATCTCCGTGTTAACCCTGTGCTAGATTGATCGAGACACTAAGACGAGCGAGCAAATCATCTTTTACTATCTTAATTTGTCATCTCTCTGATTTTAGGATTTATCTAAAACCATTAGATATACAAGATTATGTTTCCCATGCGTTATCCCTGAAGATCAAAATCTGACAAAGTCATTGAGTCTGCTCTCCCACACGTTAGCTACAGTATTTGAGCTAATAATTTCTATAATTTATCACATCCGTGTTAACTCTATGATGAATTGATAGGAGCAGTAAGATGAATAAACGAATCATTTTTTACTATCTTAATTTATCATCTTCTAATTTTAGGATTTATCTAAAACCATTAGACATACAAGATTATTTTCCCATTCATTTGCATTTTGTTCTCGTGTGTTAATATTCTCTCACTCTCTTTAAAGTTTTTATCTGGTGTTATTATTTGCAATTTAAACTCTAGTGTCGTTCAATTCTCATTTGAGTGTCTCAATATCTTAGGGGATGTTTGGTAAGCAGATTTACAATACGAAAATAAAAATAAAATCTATTTTATTCCCGTCTATGATGCTTGATATACGAAAATTAAAATCAAAATATGGATATGATACCTTTAATTTTATAATCTAACCCCTATTAGATTAAATTCATAAATCTCTCAATCAAAATTCATTATCATTAAATCTATAAACTTTTCAATTAAAATTTATTATTATTTTCATTATTAACTTTTCAATTAAAGTTTATTATTATTTTCATTATTAAATACATGTCAAACTTCTCCTTAAATCTATTATAGATATTTAAATGTCATTATTAGAGCATCTATTATTTTATAGCATTTAAAAAATATTATAATAACTATGAATTTATAACTTTACAGTGATGAAGTACATATCGTACGGCTGTTATAAAATTTTAGTAGCTCCAACGTTTACTTGTCACCCCATCATACCTCGAGTATAAGTTAATAGTGCATTTTCGATTTTTGCCTAAATCTTTTTTTGACATCATCAATCGATATCAAATCTAGATCGAATCTAAACGACTAAAAACAAGAATCCCCCCCCCCCCCCCCACAAGTATTCTCATTCAATTTAAAATAAAGAGGGACCCTCCTTCTATACAGACAGATATTTCCTACTACTTTTCACATCACGTGACACGCATTAGGATTCTCGTCGCTGAACATCGCCGCCGCCCGCGTCGGCGGCTGGTAGTAACCGTAATAGTTCCCCTGCATCGCCCGCGCGTCGTCGTACCCATGCTTGTAATAGTTGTAAGACGAGGCGCCGGCGCCAGCGAGAGCCGGGTGGTGCTGCTGGTTCCGGTGGCTGAAGTCGTACTCTGCGCCGCCGCCGCCGTACTGGAACGGCCACAGCACCGCCCTCCGCCCCGTCCGCCGCACCGCCTTCAGCACCTTCTTCTGCTCCACGTGCCCCGTCACCGTCACCTTCTGACTCGCCATGTCGATCTCCACGGCGTCGACGCCTTCCAGTTTCTGGATCGCTTTGCGGATTTTGCTCTCGCATCCCGCACAATCCATGTGTACGCACATCTCTACAATCTGTATTTTCCCCCAAAAAAAAAAAAAGAGCTCATTTATTAATTTCTCAACAACAACAACCAACGGATCTAATTTTAAAGGAAAGAAGACACTACTCACTGTCATTTTTGAAATATTTCTTCCTCTTTGTTTTTGATGAACTATGAATCACTTCTTCCGTGAACGACGCAGTGTTGTTGGATGGACGGAGCAAGTGGTAATGGCTGTAGTGCCTATTTATAGAGCGGAAGATTGTGATGCAATTATGCGTATTTTTTTTAAAAAAAAATATAATAAATTATTTATTTAATAATTTGGCAATGACTTCGTCCCGTTCGATTCCAGCGCATCACGTAGTTGTCTTCTATGAGTGCCCCGGTTTTATGCGGACGTTTTTTCTAGTGCAGCGGAGGCACGACACGTCGTCTCCGCCTTCTTTTTCCGGGAAGTAGCGGAAGCGTGGGGGTGCGGTGCGGTTTAGTTTTCGGATTCGCTGTCATTAATCATGCACGAATTTAATTTGCATTTTTTCTAATTCGAATAGCAGTGTGACGCGTTCATGGAATAGGTGTTTGCTGTTATAACAAACATAACAGATCAACTTACGGAATCTCGCATTTCGAGGCAGCCGCGCCGGATCCTGTCGACGGGAGCGTACGTTTGACTTCACCTACCACGTGTCAAAGAGTTATTCGTTTCCTGCAGTCAGGTCGGCAGGGGTTGCCGCGGCTCTGCTATCTTTCCCGAGGCAGCAACAATGATAGGAAAAGGATTTATTGGCCTATATTGTGGATCCCTGACTTTGTCAATGATGTTATCAAGTAAAAAGTTGCCATGTCATCCTTCTTCGTGTTTGCTGAATGAGACGTTCGCGGTAGCCGGGATGGCCAGGCACGTGAAAGGTTGGGCCGACCAAAAGCTATGGGTCTTCTACCGGCGCGGATTATGGGCTAGTGGTTGGCAGTTGGAAAATGATGAATAAAAATTGTTAAATCCGATACTTTTGACCTGGGCCGGAAAATTTTCCGAAGAAGAGTTAAGGTTTCGAGATCTAAACCGAAGTCAAAATGGGGTCACCTTACATTTAGGGACCAAATGAGTTAAAACCAAAATATTTGGAGGGGCTAATTACAAAAAGAATTGGGTTTAAGGGTGCGGATGAAAGAGAACTAAAGGAGGAGGGCCAAAATGCAAAAAGGACCCATGATTTAAAAGCCTGTTAGGGCTCACTGCTTCCACCCGCAATTCTCTCCACCTGCCAATCGAAAACACAGCCACCCTCGATTCCTCATCTCCGCCGACTCTTCACTTCCCTAACCCAAATCGCTCGGCGACATTCCGCGCCCAATCCCGAGCGGAACTCTGGCGAATCGGTGGTTTCTACCTTCCCTTCAGGCGACTTTCGTTGATGGACCGTAAGAAGGTAAGCCCTAGCTAGTTGTACCCTTCTTCCCCGACTCTGAGCGAGTGATTCCAGCCGAGGTGAAGCTCTGACTATAGCGGTGGGATTTTGATGGATAGGGTTCCAGCGAGAAAGGCAGCTAGGGCACGCGACCACCACCACTCGGTGTCATATTGGGACTCCCCTCGCCGTTGACGATCAGCATGAGGCAGTGTCGACGCCTCACACCTTCTCCGGCTATAATCAGGTAAAGGGAATCTTGAACTAGGGCTCTTATAGAATTTTGGATGAAATGGGTCAATCTTGATCGGATTGTTGTTTGATTGTTCTGTATGGATTCGGTTCTGATTCTTGATGTTTTTGGATCTGTTCCAAATTGATTTCTATCATGAGTTTTCCATTGTTAAGGATTTTTATCTTGATGTTTCCTTGTGAGAAGTTGTTGAGTTATTTTTGGTTGATTGTGTTCCGTTAAGCTACCGTGAGTGTGCTAAGGAGGAAACTGTGCTTTGATTTGAATTGGTTTAGAGATCTATTATGGTTTCAATTGGAATGAGTATGGAGTAGTAGTTTCTATTTTGAAAATGTGAATGTTGCTGTGAGTCTTGGTGTGGGATGTATCCTGGATAATGTGATGTTAGTTTAACTTAGAGCAACAAGGATAAATTGGTACTTTGGATCTGAGATTGGCGGATGTCCTTTTTCTGTTGCTGAGTTGGGTTTTCGGCTGGTAATCAGCTAGGTGAGAGTTGGATCTTGGATGGAATTCGGATGATTTTGCATTTGGTTTTGTTCTTGTGATGAACTTTGTGTTGTTACAGTGTGAGCTTTAGGTTTAGCTCTGGTGGGGTTTTGATGTTCCCGATTTAATGTTCCTTTGTTCTGATTTCATTTGATTATGGATTGATCTGTTAAAAGATTGAGAAACAAACATGCTAGGTTTTATATTATTTAACTTGATTCATATGAAATGGAGATGGATCTACGTAGCACTGTTAATGGTGGAAGTTGTTGTGAGCTACCGTGAGATACCAACGTAAGGAAGGTGATTTAAGCATTCCTTTGAGGAGGGTTTGGTGAATATTAATTGGTTCTGTATATGCTGTGAGCTAGGTGGAGTTGGTTTTTGGCTTGTTAATATGTGATCATATTTTAAGTTTGTTGTTCTTATTGGGTTCCTTCGTGAGTTGTATCAATAAACATCTCTATTGTGTTGGATGAGTTGGGTGTTAAATTTCTGGATTGTTGTGAGCATTGTTGTGTGCCGTGAGTGTGTTTGGATGGGAATTTGATTTCTAGATGGTTGTTTTGATTTGATCTGCCTCTACGGTTGGTATGGTTTTAGCTGGGTATTCCTTACCGTGAACTTTGTAAGTGGGCTCCAGGGTTAGAGCATATTCTGATCTAGGTCTCCTTGTGGATTTTTATAGTTTTGCGGATTTGATGTTGTGAGCTATGATTATGAAATTATGGATTAGGTTATGATTTGGAGAACCTTGTGGAGCTATATTGAGAGCCTTGTGATTCTTGCCTTGATGGGATTGCTATCATGTTAAACCTAATTAGATCAATTAGCGGTTGATTAAGATAATTAAGGGTTAATCATTTAATTATGACTAATTAAATGAAACGGGATAATTAGGACGATCCTAATAAATTGAGATAACTCATTTAGCTATAAATTACATATTATTGTAGCTAAACATTATGCCTTTGATACAGGGCATTGATTGGATTTATCGTTGCTGATTAGCGGACGGGAGGTTCTTTTTGATACAGACTTCTCCTCTTGGAGGCGGGTACCCTTTGACTTATCTCTTTTGATATTGTCATGTGATTATGCATAGTCTGTTATAGATAGCAGTAAGATTATACGCTATCCCTGTTTATTATACCTGTTCTGGATACTTATTGTCTATCCCTGAGTTGTTATACTTGTTCTGGATACTTGTTGTCTATCCCTGAGTTATTATACTTATTCTGGATACATGTGGTTTACCCTTGAGTCAGTATGTTGTAGTTCCATACAGTCTCAGGTATTGTTATAACTATATGTATGCTTAGAGATCGTGTAGTATCTCCTGCCTTTGACCTTGAGGGAATTGTAGTTTCCAGTCAGTATACCTTGTAGGTTCCCTGTATTTCCTGTTATAGGATTTCAGATTGAGACTTAGTATACTGAGGACTTGGGGAGGGAGGTATGTGTATCTATCATACACCATCCTTGCATTGTTGCATGCCGGCGATCAGCGACTCCCTTGTGGTTGAGCCTAATCGTCTTCCGGCACATGATATGCACACACGGCCACTCATGGGTTAGTGGATACCGCTGGGTGTGTGCATTTGCTCTGTATTGCTCCGCTCGTCCGCTCAGGGGTAGTGGTTTCGGAGCGTGGTAGCAAGCAGGGATCCCTTCTCTACCCATAGACCAGAGAAGATGAGAGAGATATCTCCCCCATATATACATGGGGCGGAGCGATAGCTCCACCAGCATCCTGTCCACTCGGTCACTCAGGAGCAGTGATGGCAGAGTGCGGACAGTGTCACAGCTCTACTCCACTCGGTCGACACAGTATCGCCTGTCTCGGCGGCTTGACTGGAGTTAGGGGGTGACCATGGCATTGCACCATGTGCATATTTTGCATCGTGCATTGTTTGCTGCACTTATTTGCTGCACTTGTTTGACATTGCATATTCTGGAGATTTGTTACCTGTGCTTATATGTCTATTGGTATTCCACTGGTATTTCTTACCCTCTGTACAGGTTAGATGGATTCAGGTATGTATCTACCTAGTAATTTCAGTTCCAGTCTTTCTCTACTGTTGATATGAGACTGTATTAGCTGAACCCTTATTGTTGGTATAACTTTCTATGCATATTTGTTGGGTATTCGCTGAGCTATGGACTCACCCCGTTGCCATACATTTTATTTCAGGTTGATGCCTGCCAGGAGATCCCTAGCAGCCAGTCCCCAGCTCCAGAGGAGCTCCGTTTGGTTTATTTTATGTTTTGTTTGGCTTATGGACCCTGTAGTATTTCCTATGCTTCCGTTGTGGTGTTTCGAACATGTATTCATGTTTAATTCGATAGTATTGTACTTTTGAGTCCTATGTTGGACTTCGTTTGGTTTTGGTTTTGTTCCTGCCCCCTGACAGCTCAGGTGAGTTCGGATTTTGGTTTTACGACGGTTATAGTTATATACCAGTTATATATGTGTGAATTGGAGGCCTGAGGCCCTTTAAACTGCGTGGTTGTGTTATATATATATTGTGTGTGATATATGTATCTGCGTGATTGTGTAAATTGTCCGCCGGACAGGGGAGGTGCTGTCCGATTTTCTATTGGAACAGCGGCTCCTGGGTCTCGGGGCGTGACAAAAATAATAATTGAAATTCCGTTTTTCAAATGTTAAATGCATTACTTAGTGAGTAATTAAAAGATTAATAAATCAAAAGATTAATAAATAAACAACGGATTGGAAGGTAGTTGATCCACAAGAGTCGATTGGAAGGTGGTCGAGTCGACTAATGGGATAAACAACGGATTAATTTCTTGTGCAAAATAATTATATTTTACAAATTTTCCCTAGCTCTAGAAAAGAAATAAGTAGTGATCCGGATGAATGATTTATTAGAAGGATCATGGGTTCGATCGGGTTCGATTGTCACTTTGAACCTGTAGTAAATAGGCCGGGCCAAGGGTCACCCGAGGTCTGGCACTCAGGGTCGGTCATCTGAGGTCGGGACACTCGGGGTCGGTCACCCGAGGTCGGGATACTCGGGGTCGGTCATTCGAGGTCGGGATACTCGGGGTCGGTCACCCGAGGTCCGGCACTCGAGGTCGATCACCTGAGGTCGAGACACTCGGGGTCGGTCACCCGGGGTCGGTCGCCTGAGGTCGGGCCCTCAGAGTCAGTTATCGGAGTCAGGCATTCGCGATCACGCTGGGATGACCGAACAATTATAGGCTATCCCTATCAATATTCAGAGGATAACCCCCTCGGCATAATCATTGCCTGACAGAGCGGCCAAGAGTTAATGGGGAACAGAAGAGACAGCTTAGATAGGGTGTCAGGCGGTTGCAGCGGTCTCACAACATTAATACGGATGTCACTATCACAATCTGTCAACTGATCCTCCCTTAATGAGATTTATCAGCCCTGACACAGCAAAGAGTTTCCTCTCCCCTATATAAACCTCCCTTTGGGCTTCAAGGGGGATCGCTGCCATTTTGCAACCACGCCACCATATTGTGAGTCTCTTTTTGGTCCGAGCCGA
Organism: Boesenbergia rotunda; assembly: GCA_024364735.1. Classification (NCBI taxonomy): domain Eukaryota; kingdom Viridiplantae; phylum Streptophyta; class Magnoliopsida; order Zingiberales; family Zingiberaceae; genus Boesenbergia; species Boesenbergia rotunda. Next base: position 43,663 of record JAGFNQ010010202.1, read on the forward strand.
GTGACTTGAGTCGGATTCCTGCTTAAGCCCGGGTCTGACCCCCGAGCTACCGCAGACCGGGTCGTCTTGGTTAGACCGAGTCATCCGAGTGAGAATCGATCTTCGCTTGTCGACAGGATCAAATTTGTCGCCGTCTGTGGGAACTCTCGCCTGATCGGAAGTTGAAGATGAGCGACTCTAACAGGATGGCCGTGATGTTTTCACAAGAAGACTTGGATCTGCTAGTCGAGGCCAGAGCTAAGAAGCTGGCGGCCACGCAACAGACAGCCGCCCAACCCATTCGGGAAGGCCCAACTGAGCCTGCTACCCGAGTGGGCACTGAAGGAGGAGCGCGCCAGGGTGATAGCCCTCATTTTCACCCGGCACTGTTCGGGCCGGCAGAGGGAGCAGGACAGTCGGAGCCCCATGAAGTTTCTTCTAGCCGGGCCCGAGCTAACAAGGGCAAGGCCCCTCTCGGCCAGGCCTCGGCTGAACTAACCGGGTTCCCATTCTCCAACCAAATCTTGCAAGAGCCACTCCCTAAACGCTTCCGACTCTTTTCCATCCCCGAATATGGAGGGGTTGCGGACCCCGAGGAGCACCTGAAGAAGTTTGAGAATGTCGCACTGCTACACCAGTACTCAGATAGTATTAAGTGCAGGGCTTTCCTGACCACTCTGGCCGGGCCAGCCCAACGATGGTTCGACAGACTCCCCGAAGGATCGATAAAGGAATTCGCCGATTTCAAAAGATTGTTTCTACAACACTTTGCAAGTAGTAAGAGACATTACAAGACCAGCTTGAACTTGTTCACCATGAAGCAGGGCTCCAGGGAGTCTTTGAAAGCCTATATCAAAAGATTCAATCAAGTTGCGTTAGACGTACCTACCGCTACGTTCGAAGTGCTAGTCAGCGCCTTTGCTCAAGGTCTACAAGAAGGCGAGTTCTTTAGATCCTTGATCCGAAAGCCTCCCAAGGATTTTGAAAGCCTTCTGGGTAAGGCCAGTAAGTATCTGGATGTAGAAGAAGCGCAAGTTGCCAGACGGCCGGAGGCCCGACCTGCACCCGAGACCCCTCAACATCAACATAGAGGTACACCTCCTGGAGGACCTCTCAGAAACCCCAGAGCTATGGGGCACCGGCAAGGAGCCGAGAGGGGAATAGTTCAACAAGTGGCTCAAGGTTGCCTCCCTTCCAGATGGCAACCCTATTGTTCCTTTCATAATAGCCATACACACGATCTACAGGACTGCTGGCAAGCTGGCAAAGGTCGAGGTCGCACTGGCTGAGGAAGCCCAAGAGGAGCCCACCATGGAGGAGGTCGCGGTCGGGGAAGGACATCACCGAACCAATCCAGGTCCCCTACCCGATCGGGTGCCCAGGCAGCCAGACAGTTGTTCCCGACCCTCGGTTCCCCCGGACGGGGGAACGCCAGCGAGGAGCAGGCTAATCAACAGAACTCTGTGCACGGGTCCATCAACGTCATTTCAGGTGGACCCACCTATGGAGATTCTAATCGGGCGCGAAAATCTCAAGTCCGACGCCTTGATATCTATCAAGTGGCTTGTAGTTCCGCCCAAGCTTAGGAACCACAGATCAGTTTCGGCCCCTTGGATTTACAAGGAGTGGAAGTGCCTCATGAAGATGCTTTGGTCATCACGGTGATCATAGCTAACTATCAGGTCCACCGGACCATTGTGGATTCAGGAAGTTCTGTGAATATCTTATACTTGAAGGCATTTGAACAACTGCAGATTGAGATGACTGAGCTGCAGCCCGTGGCCACACCCTTATTTGGATTCATGGGAAATGAGGTCCAACCGCTGGGCCAGATCATGCTGGCCATATCACTCGGCGAGGAACCCTTAAGAAGGACCAGGTGGTCTACCTTCCTGGTAGTGGACGCCTCCTCAGCCTACAATGCCATCCTGGGTCGACCGGTGTTGAACAAGTTCCGAGCCGTGGTGTCCACTTTCTACTTAAAGGTCAAATTCCCAGTGGGTGATCAGGTTGGAGAGGCTAAAGGAGACCAAAAGGTAGCACGTCGGTGCTATGTGGACGACGTCCGAGTGGAGGTTAGTAAGTCCTTCCGAGCTGCGCCGGCTAATTGTAACATGGTTCAATCTTCTCAACCCCCCCCCCCCCCCCCCCCCACTGGGCTGAGTTGATAGAAGAAAAGGAAGAGGTCCAATTGTTGCTCGATCGGGAAGAGACCAAGGTGAGAATAGCTCCTGGGCTACCGCCCGACCTCCGGCAACAACTGATAGAATGTCTGACTCAAAACCAAGATGTATTTGCCTAGTCCCAGCAAGATCTGAAAGGGGTCAGTGTTGGGACCGGGTGCATGTTGACATGGATACGGGTTCGTAATTTTTAAAATTTTATTACGTGCAGCAGAAGTTTTAGCATAAATAATTTCTCAAATTATTTTAACCACGTATCTAGCATGCAACCTTATGATGTGTGGACATGATCATAAATTAAATTTTGCAGAAAGTAAACTAATTTACTCAATACCTCGCGTAACTCGAAGTAAGGGACGAGATCCAATCGTAGCGCCCCTTGGAAGCTCCGCCTTTATTCACGTCCACGCCGAATTCTCTTCGGGATGACTTCGCAAAGTCACGAGTTTCGTGCCGACAAGAACTACTAGATTCTCCAAAGGCACGACAAGAATATCAAGAGAGAGAGAAGGAAACTAATCACCAAACGAAGAACGGAATCCGGATTCCGGGAGGAAGGAAGGAGTTGCGTCCGCTTCTTCTTCTTCTTCGGCTTCTTCTTGGTGGAGGTGGCTCACGGCAAAGGAGGTGAGGGCAGCCGGCCCTAGAAGAGGGAGAGGGTAGCCGACCCTAGAAAAGGGAGAGGGAGAGAAGGAGAGGAAGAGAGGCTAGGCAAGAATCCTTGATCACTTGAATTAATTTCCAAGCCTTGCCTATGCACCTTTATATAGTAGCCTCTTTATCGCCAAGTCTCCTTTTTAACGGAATAAATATTTCATAAGAAATTTATCTTATAAATTTTTCTATGAATTATTCCGTTATGCCAAGTTTTTATTATAACTTAATTTATAATAAAAACAACCATGTCTCCCCTTTTATTATGGAATAAATTTTACAAGAAATTTATCTTATAAATTTTTCTTATCATGGAAAAATCAATTCATAATTGATTTTATAAAATAAAATAAACTAATCCATGGTTTATTTTAATTTTCATAAAAAGAATAAATTTCTATAAATTTCTTTATCATGGTAAATCAATCCATTATTGATTTTATAAAATAAAATAAATCAATCCAAGGTTTATTCTAATTTCCATGAAAATAAATCTCTTTATATAAATTTCTTTATATAAATTTCTTTATCCATAATTTTATAAAACAAACCACGCGCGGTTTATTTTATAATTTGAACCAAACAATTTGGTTCTCCCTCTTATTGTGGCCGGCCAAACCAAAGAGGGTGGGGACCCTCTTTGGCCGGCCAAACCAATGTCGTAACCGTACGAATTAAACTCATTTAATTCGTCCAATAAGTCTTCAAAAGACTTAGCTATTTTATGCTTCCGATGCGTCTCTGAAAAAATTCAGATTCGACTTATCTCTCTTGATCGGAAAATCCAATTTTCAACTCGTTTTAAATCCCTCGGATTACTCGTAGTGCGTGTGACTAAATAGGCTTTCGATTTATGTTGACAGTCTATAATTCATCAATTATAGAACGATCATGAGTGGCACCTAGTAGTACATCATGATCCCCAATTAATCGAAAGATCAACGGTTGACCTCAGAAATTATTCTGAAACCCTTCAGCAGCTCTAATGAATCGTGCCTCATTCCCTTCACCATCTTATATCCACTTGGTTCAGGACACGGTCTATGTGTGTCAGTCCCCACTAGGCTGACTACGTCACACCTAGCCCAAGTAATGTCTTTCTCGTCCAATGGATTCTAATTACTCTCATGTATTTCAGAGATTTATACTCTGAACATGTCATGCTCTGGCCAGAGGCTTCGAGTAACAATCCGACGATAGACCTTGGGTATACATCTCCTCGCAAGGAGTGGTGAATCCTTTGTAGGCTGTTCAAACATCTTCGGGTACTTCGGCTTATACCCAATCATCCTGGGTCTACACCTCCTTAGAGATGCTTGCTTAAGATGTCAAAGTATAAGTCTTCATGACCAAGATGACTTGAACACCGCAAGTCAAAGGAACATCGCACTTAAGCTCCAGTAAAAACTTCATTGACATATCTATATTTAGATTACCATATGAAATTTTACAGCTAGTTAATCCAATGAACTAGTTCCCTTAACTAGCATTCATGTTTATCTCCGGACATCCCAATGTCACCAGCCAGTGAGAATCAGCTGATTAGAGAATAACCCATGCTAGTCTCAACAGAATTGATAGTGTCCTGTATTTATCAATTCATCAACTAGGGACAATTTCAATACTTCACAATTGCACATGTAGAGATAATCACTAGTTGTGAATTCATCATAAATTCTCTCATGCTGTGAATTGTATTGCGGACATTCAGTAAATGAGTTTAAGATCTCAATCAAATACGCAGACTTGTATACTCAAATAGTGAATATTCATTTATTAAAATAAATATTTACAATCATAAGGCGATTGCCTTAGGACATTTCTCTCATATTACTAACAAACTCCCACTTGGCCTAATGCCAATCGCTATGGTATCAAATACCACAGGCTCTAACATGACCCTCAAACTTACTTTGAGGCAAAGCCTTAGTTAAAGGATCGGCTAAATTCCTTTCAGTGGGAATTTTCTCAATTTATATATCATTTCCTACTTATAATCTCTCTGATCAGATGATAGCGGCGAAACACGTGCTTGGATCGTTGATGAGACCTTGGTTCCTTTGCTTATGCAATAGCTCCATTGTTGTCGCAGTAAACCGGCACTGCCTCATCAATGGTTGGAACCACACCAAGTTCGGAGACAAACTTCTTGATCCAGACTGCTTCCTTTGCTGCTTCCGAAGCTGCGATATATTCCGCTTCCGTGGTAGAATCCGCTACGGTGTCTTGTTTGGAACTCTTCTAACTTATTGCGCCTCCATTCAAAGTAAATACGTATCCAGACTGAGATTTGAAGTCATCCTTATCTGTCTGGAAACTGGCATCTGTATATCCACGTATTACCATATCTCCTTCTCCATATATTAGGAACACATCCTTAGTTCTTCTTAAGTACTTAAGGATTGTCTTGACAACCGCCCAATGATCCATTCCTGGATCAGACTGGTATCTGCTCGTGACGCTCAGAGCATACGATACATCGGGCCTAGTACATAACATAGCATACATGATAGATCCTATCGCGGATGCATAAGGAATCTTATTCATGCAAATCCTCTCGTCTTCTGTGCACGGACACATAGACTTTGAAAGGTTGATCACATGCCTGATGGGAAGGTAACCTTTCTTGGATTTCGACATGCTAAACCTTTTAGCACTCGGTCTATATATGTAGACTGCGAAAGACCAAGCAACCGTTTTGATCTATCTCTATAGATTCTAATCCCAAGGATATAGGTTGCTTCTCCCAGGTCTTTCATGGAGAAAGTTTTGGACAACCAAATTTTAACTGACTGTAAGACTGATATATCGTTTCCTATAAGTAATATGTCATCGACATATAATACTAGGAATACGACTGCACTCCCACTAACCTTCTTGTACACACAAGGTTCGTCAGGATTTTGTGAGAAATCAAACTCTTTGATTGTCTCATCAAAACGGATGTTCCAGCTCCTGGATGCTTGCTTCAGTCCATATATGGATCGTCGAAGCTTGCATACTTTGGTTTTATCAACTGATGTGAAACCTTCAGGTTGTATCATGTATACATCCTCAAGCAGGTTTCCATTAAGGAAAGCTGTTTTCACATCCATTTGCCCTATCTCATAATCATAATGAGCTGCTATGGCTAGGAGCATCCGAATGGATTTAAGCATAGCTACTGGCGAATAGGTTTCGTCATAATCAATTCCTTGTTTCTGACGATATCCTTTTGTCACTAATCTAGCCTTAAAGGTAACAACATTACCTTCCATGTCGATTTTCTTCTTGAAAACCCACTTGCACCCTATGGGCTTAATCCCTTCAGGTGGGTTAACCAAGTCCCATACTTGATTTTCGCACATGGAATCCATTTCCGACTTCATGGCTTCAAGTCATTTGTCCCTTTCTGAACTTTTCAGAACATCTTCATAACTGATAGGTTCGTCATCGCTTATGAGTAACACGTCGTTCGATTCACTTATGAGAAATCCGTATCTCTCTGGAATATTGCGTGTCCTATCAGACCTACGAAGAGGTGGTGTTATTTTAGGTTCAACTGATAGCTCATCATTATGAGTTATTGGTTGTGGATCTAGACTAGGTGTCTCTGTAATGTCTATTGAAGTTTCTTGAACTTCATCAAGTTCAATGCCACTCTCACTGTTTTCTTGTAAAAGAAATTCTTTTTCCAGAAATACAGCATGCCTTGAAATAAACACCTTTTGTTCCAAGGGATGATAGAATTGGTAACCCTTTGTTTCCTTATGGTATCCAATAAATAGTCATTTATCAGACTTAGCATCCAATTTGTCTGATACAGTCCGCTTCACATAAGCAGGACAACCCCATATCTTAAGGCGAGTTAAGTGAGGTTTCTTACTATTCCACGTCTCATATGGAGTAGTAGAGACTACCTTGGTCGGGACTCTGTTTAGCAAGTAAACAGCTGTCTTAAGTGCATAACCTCAAAAGGATTTTGGAAGAGTTGCATGATTCATCATAGATCTAACCATGTCCATCAAGGTTCGGTTGCGCCTCTCAGATACTCCATTATGCTGTGGTGTATACGGTGGAGTCCATTGGGACAATATCCCATTGTCCCTCAGATAATCTTGAAACTCTTGACTTAAGTATTCACCACCCCGATCGGATCGAAGTATCTTAATACTTTTGCCAAGATGTTTCTCTACTTCATTTCTGAACTCTTTGAATTTCTCAAAAGCTTCAGATTTGTGTTTCATCAAAAACACATACCCGAATCGTGAGTGATCATCGATAAAGGTAATGAAGTAGCTATAGCCTCCTTATGCAAGAATTGACATTGGTCCACATACATCAGTATGTATTAGACCAAGCAATTCTCCCACTGGATTACCTTTTCCGGAAAAGGGTAATTTGGTCATCTTGTCTTTTAAGCATGATTCGCATGTATCAAATGATCCTGGTTCAAATGATTCCAAAATTCCACATCGGTGTAATTTGGTCATGCGTTTCTTACTTACATGGCCAAGACGACAATGCCACGTGTAGGAGTCTATTCGATTATCTATTCGAGCATGTTTGTTGCTAACTTCGATATTGAAAACGTCACCGGATAAATCTAACGTGTAGATACCATTGCACAAAGTTCCAGTCTCATAAAGAACGCCATTTAAAGTTATGTAACAACAATTGTTACTAAAAGTTAAATGATAACCCTTTTCATTCAAACATGAAATAGATACAATGTTCTTTATTAACGAAGGAACAAAATAGCAATTATCCAATTCTAAGACACGTCCAGTAGGGAGCTTTAGCAAATATGTTCCGATGGCAACAGCAGCAATCTTTGCTCCATTTCCAACTTGCAAATTCGCTTCTCCCTTGACGAGTCTACTTCTATTCCTTAGCCCCTGTATGTCATTACATATATGTGAGCTACACCCGGTATCAAGTACCCAGGTATTTGAGGAAATAGAGTGACATTCAATAACGAAGATACCTGAAGAGGGTGGGGCATCAGATGCCTTCTTCTTCATGGACTCAAGATAAACCTTGCAGTTTCTTCTCCAGTGACCCTCCTTGCCACAGTGATGGCAAGTGCCTTTTGGTGTCTTTTCAGTCTTTTTGGCCCTTTTCTTCTTTCCTTTATTCTGTTCTTTGGCCTTCCTCTTAGAACCTTTCTTCGAGGAACCAACTAACAGTACCGTCTTCTGATCCTGCTTTACAGAAGGCTCTATAGTCTTCAGCAGGTTGAGCAACTCAGAAATGGTAGTCTCCAGCTTGTTCATCCGATAGTTCATCACAAATTGTGAATAACTTTTGGGCAAACAATGCAGAATTAAGTCAATACTTAGTTCACGATCCATTGCAAAATCGAGTGTGCTCAGTCGCTCAATGTACCCCAACATCTTTAACACAAACTGTGAGGCAGGAGTGCCTTCCTGCATCCTAGAGGTGAAGAGGAGTCTGGAGACTTCGAACCTTTCGGATCTCGCCTGCTCTTCAAATAACTCATGAAGATGGAAGATGATGGTATAAGCATCCATATGCTCATGCTGCTTTTGCAGCTCAGGTACCATAGAGGCTAGCATGATGCAACTCGCAAGTTCAGAATCGGTTACATGTTTCTGATAGGCCACTAACTGGTCTGGAGTTGCATCTTCTGGAGGACGGTTGGGAAGTTGATCTTCAAGGACATAAGCAAGCTTCTCTGCCTTGAGGACTATCCTCAGGTTTCGAAGCCAATCCATGAAGTTTGACCCAGTCAGTTTATTGGTGTCCAAAATAGAACGCAAATTCAGAGAAGACATGATCGAGTGATTATCCTAGAAATATAAATTAAGCTTATGTGAGAAGAATGATAAAGAATGCATCAACATATATTAATTAAATCCTATTTATTTATCGAATTGAATAACCCTTTTTATCAATTCGGGAGATTGTAGAAACATCTCCAAATAGGTTGATATCCAACCATAGATAAGAACAACCATGGTTGTGGCCATCAAGTTATTCTTAGCTATGAAGGTAGGTAATTATACCGATTACATATAACATATATGTAACTATCACTTTATGCTATCAACTAATTGAATGTTTGCATAAATCATTGGGTTGTTAACTCATTAACAAGTATGCAACAATATACACAGCACCCAACTGCACCTCTCTTTACATCGACCTTGGCTGTGGCACAACAAATCGATGCTCCAAGCTTAAGGCTGACCCATTAATCAAGAAATAGTTTTAATATGGTTGGAGCTTATTCAACCGTTTGGTCAGGCTTGGATGTGTCCAACAACCAAAACTAAGGATTGACCTCTGATTCCAACTATATTAATCATAAACTAATTCCATGGTTTGAACATGTTGAGGTTCAAGCCGGGCATGGATGTGTCCATCAACCCAAACGAGAAACAAAACTCCGGTTCTAACCATATTAATGAAAGGTGTTGGCCTTAATATTTTGTAAGGGGTTTTGGGTCTCATCCTTTCTTTTCTAAGCACATTCATGACATATAATTATGTCATATACTAACGATTTCCTTAATAAAGTATGTATGTGACTTAATTTATCAAGTCTCATTAATTGAATTAGGAACCGGATTTCCTAATTCTAATTTCATACTTTATTCAAGGAATTATTTTGGGAAACAATTTCTTAAATTGTCATAATCAATTTCGGAAATAATATGTTTAAGACTTTGATTTCTCTAAATCAAATCTTATTAAATTAAGAGACAAATTCCCTTAATTCAACCACATATTATTTTCATGAAAATCTCTTTTAAGAAAATTCTATAGGAAATCATTTTCCTAATTAATTTTGGAGACAACAATATGTAAGAGCATCACCTCTTAAATTAAATAAGGAAATTATCGTTTGAGAATCACCTCAAAATTTCCAAGATTTAATTATATATTTTATTTATGGATTTATTAATTTCAACAAATTGTTTTCTAAGGGTGGCTCCCCGAGGCTCAGATACTCAAAGAAAAGAAATTTGTCGTAAATCCAATTTGGTCCGCTCCCCGAGGCGTAACCAAATTAAACATGACAATTTTATTCAAAATGGGAAATTAAATTACAACAACTAACTTTAAATTGGACGGCTCCCCGAGGCTCAATCCAAAATAAAGAATTTTATTAATAATTTAAAACAAATTCGAATTTAATTGTCAATTAATGATCCATAAATTTGTCTAGACTTTCTTAAAAGAAAGTGCCCAAAATTGCGAGATTTCATAATAGGTTTTCAGAATAATTGTAAGTTCTGGTACAAAGAAAACTTACATATTTCCAAAATTAAAAAATTTCCAAAATAGAAAATTTCCAAAATTGGAAAGTTTCCAAAGATGGGAAGTTTTTACAATTATCATAAAATTTCAGAAACTAGGATATTTCAAAAGTTTGCGAAATTTCATGAGGATTTCCAAACTTTGAAATTCCTAAATCTAAAATTTATCATAATTGGAAAGTTTTCATAATTGGAAAATTTTTCAAAATTGAGATCATGACAAAGTTTTCCGCAAAACAATTATATGATTATGTCGAACACTAACCGGCTCTGATACCACTGTTGGGACCGGGTGCATGTTGACATGGATACGGGTTCGTAATTTTTAAAATTTTATTACGTGCAGCGGAAGTTTTAGCATAAATAATTTCTCAAATTATTTTAACCACGTATCTAGCATGCAACCTTATGATGTGTGGACATGATCATAAATTAAATTTTGCAGAAAGTAAACTAATTTATTCAATACCTCGCGTAACTCGAAGTAAGGGACGAGATCCAACCGTAGCGTCCCTTGGAAGCTCCGCCTCTATTCGCGTCCACGCCGAGTTCTTTTCGAGATGACTTCGCAAAGTCACGAGTTTCGTGCCGAAAAGAACTACTAGATTCTCCAAAGGCACGACAAGAATATCAAGAGTGACAGATGAAAACTAACCACCAAACGAAGAACGGAATCCGGATTCCGGGAGGAAGGAAGGAGTTGCGTCCGCTTCTTCTTCTTCTTCGGCTTCTTCTTGGTGGAGGTGGCTCACGGCAAAGGAGGTGAGGGCAGCCGACCCTAGAAGAGCGAAAGGGTAGCCGACCCTAGAAGAGGGAGAGGGAGAGAAGGAGAGGAAGAGAGGCTAGGCAAGAATCCTTGATCACTTGAATTACTTTCCAAGCCTTGCCTATGCACCTTTATATAGTAGCCTCTTTATCGCCAAGTCTCCTTTTTAACGGTATAAATTTTTCATAAGAAATTTATCTTATAAATTTTTCTATGAATTATTCCGTTATGCCAAGTTTTTATTATAACTTAATTTATAATAAAAACAACTCTCTCCCCTTTTATTATGAAATAAATTTTATAAGAAATTTATCTTATAAATTTTTCTTATCATGGAAAAATCAATTCATAATTGATTTTATAAAATAAAATAAACCAATCCATGGTTCATTTTAATTTCCATAAAAAGAATAAATTTCTATAAATTTCTTTATCATGGTAAATCAATCCATTATTGATTTTATAAAATAAAATAAACCAATCCAATGTTTATTTTAATTTCCATGAAAATAAATTTCTTTATATAAATTTCTTTATATAAATTTCTTTATCCATAATTTTAAAAAACAAACCACGCGCGGTTTATTTTATAATTTGAACCAAACAATTTGGTTCTCCCTCTTATTGTGGTCGGCCAAACCAAAGAGGGTGGGGACCCTCTTTGGCCGGCCAAACCAATGCCGTAACTGTACGAATTAAACTTATTTAATTCGTCCAATAAGTCTTCAAAAGACTTAGCCATTTTATGCTTCCGATGCGTCTCTGAAAAAATTCAGATTCGACTTATCTCTCTTGATCGAAAAATCTAATTTTCAACTCGTTTTAAATCCCTCGGATTACTCGTAGTGCGTGTGACTAAATAGGCTTTCGATTTATGTTGGCCGTCTATAATTAACTGATTATAGAACGATCATGAGTGGCACCTAGTAGTACATCATGATCCCCAATTAATCGAAAGATCAACGGTTTGACCTCAGAAGAAATTATTCTGAAACCCTTCAGCAGCTCTAATGAATCGTGCCCCATTCCCTTCACCACCTTATACCCACTTGGTTCAGGACACGGTCAATGGTGTCAGTCCCCACTAGGCTGACTACGTCACACCTAGCCCAAGTAATGTCTTACTCGTCCTTTGGATTTCTAATTACTCTCATGTATTTCAGAGATTCATACTCTGAACATGTCATGCTCTGGCCAGAGGCTTCGAGTATCAATCCGACGATATGCCTTGGGTATACATCTCCTCGCAAGGAGTGGTGAATCCTTTGTAGGCTGTTCAAACATCTTCGGATACTTCGGCTTATACCCAATCATCATAGGTCCACACCTCCTTGGAGATGCTTGCTTAAGATATCAAAGTATAAGTCTTCATGACCAAGATGACTTGAACACCGCAAGTCAAAGGAATATCGCACTTAAGCTGCAGTAAGAACTTCATTGACATATCTATATTTAGATTACCATATGAAGTTTTACAGCTAGTCAATCCAATGAACTAGTTCCCTTAACTAGCATTCATGTTTATCTCCGGACATCCCAATGTCACCAGCCAGTGAGAATCAACTGATTAGAGAATAACCCATGCTAGTCTCAACAGAATTGATAGTGTCTTGTATTTATCAATTCATCGACTAGGGACAATTTCAATACTTCACAATTGTACATGTAGAAATAATCACTAGTTGTGAATTCATCACAAATTCTCTCATGCTGTGAATTGTATTGCGGACATTCAGTAAATGAGTTTAAGATCTCAATCAAATACGCAGACATGTATACTCAAATAGTGAATATTCATTTATTAAAATAAATGTTTACAATCATAAGGCGATTGCCTTAGGACACTTCTCTCATATTACTAACAGTCAGGCCCGAGGTCATGGAGTACAAGCTGCATGTCTACCCGGACGCCCGACCTGTGAAGCAAAGAAAGAGACTTCAGTCCTAAGCAAAATAAGATCATCCAGGCTGAAGTGGAAAGGTTGTTGAAAGCAGGACACATCCGAGAAGTGCAATTTCCTGTCTGGCTAGCCAATGTGGTGCTGGTCTCCAAGCCGGGCGATAAATGGAGGGTGTGTATAGACTTCAGGGATCTCAACAAAGCTTGCCCAAAGGATTGCTACCCGCTTCCCCGAATAGACCAGATGGTAGACTCCACCGCAGGGAGCGAGCTTATCTGCATGCTGGATGCCTATCAAGGGTACCACCAAGTCCCGTTATGCCTGGATGACCAAGAGAAGGTCAGCTTCGTCACAGCTGAAGGCACCTATTGCTACACAGTTATGCCTTTTGGGCTCAAGAATGCGGGAGCCACGTACCAAAGACTGATGAACAAGGTCTTCAAGGAGCAGCTCGGGAAGAACGTAGAAGTGTATGTGGATGACATCCTCATTAAGTCCCTCCGAGCCGCCGACCTGATAGAAGATGTGCAAGAGACTTGCTGCACTCTCAGGAGGTATGGCCTCAAGCTTAACCCAGCCAAATGCCTGTTCGGAGCTAAGAGTGGTAAATTCCTCGGGTGCATCCTGACCGAACGGGGAATAGAGGCTAATCCAGGCAAAGTGAAAGCTCTGCTGGACATGCCTCCCCCCAGAAACCTAAGGGAGGTCCAGCGCTTGACGGGAAGAATTACTGGCTTGTCCCGATTCATCTCCAGGTCGACCGATAAAAGTCTGCCGTTCTTTAAGATTCTGCGTAAGGCCACCAAGTTCCAATGGGATGCTGAATGTGACCAGGCCTTCGAAGATCTGAAGACCTACTTGATCAGTCTGCCGGTATTAGCTAAACCTGAGGAAGGAGAACCATTGTATGTTTATTTATCTGCTACTGAGGGAGTTGTGAGTGCTGTGCTTGTAACCCAGAAGGAGACCGAGCAGTAACCGGTCTATTTCTTTGGGCACTTACTTAAGGAGGCCGAGTGTAGGTATACTACACTCGAGAAATTAGCTTATGTCCTTGTGTTGATGGCTCGGCGACTGCGACCGTACTTTTTGGCTCATCCCATCCTAGTGCTGACCAATAGCACACTCGGGAAGGTGTTGATCAACCCTGAAATCTCAGGTCGGATGGTCAAATGGACAACTGAGCTGAGCGAATATGATATTCAATACCAGCCCAGAACTGCGATCAAAGCTCAGGCCTTGGCGAATTTCCTAAGTGAGCTCCATGCAGAGGAAGAAGAAGGAATATGAAAGATCTATGTAGATGGGTTAGCCACTCGGGCAGGGAGTGGCGTGGGAGTCTTGTTGGTCTCCCCTGACGGAAGCTCACTACACTTGGTTGAACGCCTAGAATATCCAGCTACTAACAATCAGACAAAGTATGAAGCCCTCTTGGCAGGTCTGCAAGCGGCCAAACATGTGGGTGTCACTCGGGTCATCCTGCACTCGGACTCCCAGCTGGTGGCTTGGCAGGTGACCGGGCAGTTCGAGGTCAATGATGAAAAGTTACAAGCTTATGTGGAGGCTTACAAGCAATTGCAAGCAGAGTTTCAAGAAGTTCAGATTTTACAAATCCCTCGAGGAGATAATGCCAAAGCTGATGAACTGGCTAGGTTAGCCAGTTCGGTCCATCCCTGGGTCTTTCGTAGACCTTCACCTCAAGTCATGCTGGTAGCCCAGGTCGAGAGGGAAGCAGAAACAGAAATAGAAGGGGATTGGAGAGCTCCATTCATCGCCTATCTGAAAGAAGGAACTCCCCCAAACGGTACTGAGCAGGCCAGGATACTGAAGATAAGAGCGGCCAGGTTCACTCTGATAGGAGACGCTTTATACAAACGAGGGTTCACTCAGCCATTACTCAGATGCTTGGGAGAAGAAGAGGTAGATTATGTGCTCAGAGAAGTATATTTGGGATCCTGTGGGAATCACTCGGGAGGTCGGTCCATGGCTCGGAAAGTCTTGCTAGCTGGTTATTTCTGGCCCACCTTATAGAAAGATGCTCAGAAGCTAGTCCTCTCTTGCCTTTCTTGCTAGAAGTATCAAAATCTATCACACCGACCGGTCGAGATGCTACGAACGTCCACTGTATCATGTCCTTTTGATCAGTGGGACATGGATATAGTTGGGCCTTTCCCCAGGGCAGCTGGTCAAAAGAAATTCCTGTTGGTGGCGGTAGACTACTTCTCAAACTGGATCGAAGCAGAAGCCCTGACTCGGATCACCGAGCAAGCGGTGAAAAAATTCCTTTGGTAGAACATCCTCTGTCGATATGGCATACCCCACAAATTGGTATCAGACAATGGTCGGCAATTTCAAGGCCGGGTGATCAGGGAGTGGTGCAAGGAGTTTGGAATCAAACAAGCCTTTACTTCGGTGGCATATCCCCAGAGTAATGGCCAGGCTGAGGTAGCTAACAGAGAGATCCTGAAAGGGCTCAGAGCCAAGTTAGACCAGGTCGGCGGGTCTTGAGTGGACGAGCTGCCTGGTGTTCTGTGGGCTCTTCGGACCACCCCCAAAGAAGGGTCAGGATGCACTCCGTTCCAACTAGTATACGGTAGTGAAGCTATGGTCCCCCTGGAGGTCGGATGTGAATCTGACAGGAGACATCTGTACGGGGAAGACAATGTGGAGAAAAGACGGGCATAGCTAGATCTGATTGAGGAGGTCCGAGCTAAGGCTGCAGTACGCATGATCGCCTACCAACAACGAATGCGACGCCAATACAACCAGAAGGTTATACCCCACAGTTTCCAAGTAGGGGACAAGGTATGGAAAAGAATCAAGCCAGTTGGGGAAGTAGGCAAGCTGGAGCCTTAATGGAGTGGCCCTTTCTCGGTAGTCGAAGCGCTGGGATCAGGAGCTTACTATCTACAAGACGCTCAGGGAAAACGGCTCGGAAGACCCTGGAGTGCAGTGCACCTAAGATTGTACCGTGAGGAGAGTGGAGGGAAATGATTCTTGTAACTGTACTCAGAAAAAACGATAACAAAAACTCTGACTCTCTAAAAGATAATTAAAGCAAGTTATAAGTGGGCTTGCTCTCACGCACCCACCGGACTCGGCGCCGATCGGGCATGGCATTCCATGTTCGGTCGCGCCCGGTCGGGCGTGGCGATCCACGCTCAGTCAGGGTAAGTCAGATGGTGTCCAGACTCTTGCTAAGGCAAGTTATAAGTGGGCTTGCTCTCACGCACCCACCGGACTCGGCGCCGATCGGGCGTGGCATTCCACGTTCGGTCGGGCCCGGTCGGGCGTGGCGATCCACGCTCGGTCAGGGTAAGTCGGACGGTGTCCAGACTCTTGCTAAGGCAAGTTATAAGTGGGCTTGCTCTCACGCACCCACCGGACTCGGTGCCGATCGGGCGTGGCGCTCCACGTTCGGTCGGGCCCGGTCGGGCGTGGCGATCCACGTTCGGTCAGGGTAAGTCGGACGGTGTCCAGACTCTTGCTAAGGCAAGTTATGAGCGGGCTTGTTCCCACACACCCACCGAACCCGGCGCCGATCGGGCGTGGCGTTCCACGTTCGGTCGGGCCCGATCGGGCGTGGCGATCCACGTTCGGTCAGGGTAAGTCGGACGGTGTCCAGACTCTTGCTTAAGGGAAATACGAAGTAACACATTTCTGTGATCTTCACTGCCAGGGCGTGGCTCCCCACGTTCTGAGAGACAAATGGGATAGTAGGTCAGCTTGATAAAGCTGAACTGGTAGAACCAAAGCACACGAGCTATCTCGGCTTCGCCGATAAGATTAACTCGCCGGAAACAAGATAAAACGCTAAGTCAGGGTATCAACCCGACTGAACAATATGCCCGAACCCGGGTAACGGCCTGACTGAATGACTGAGAGCTCAAATACACTGAGCGTGTGACACTTAGAAAAATTTTCTGCTTGGCCTACGAAAACGAACTAAGGGGAACGGTATGAGCGTCCTGAACGGTCTACACTTAGTGAAAATTCGTGGTATAGCTCAAACGTCGGCCCTCACGAAATAGGTCGGACGCACTGAGTGGGCGATACTTAACAAAAATCTTAAGCATCGTAAACAAGCAAGTGTGAGGTTAGAGCCTGCGAAGTGAGGGCATGACAAGTTAAGATAATTAAGAAAAGGCCCGGGGCCATTACAAAATTAAGCCCTAAGGGCCAAGTCAACCTAAAACATCACAGAACATTACAAGTTTTCTAAAGCCCAACGGCCTAGTCACTGCAAAATAGCAGAAGGAGAAAACTTAATCTAAGAAAATGGGGGGAAGACATCTTCCGGAATCGACGCTTTGATCCGCCTCGGCTTCACCGCATTGGGGGGGAGGTCCGCGGGAAGGTGGCCGGCTTCAGTCAGCTGCTGGATGGCGCCCTTCACGCCGTACAGGATCATGCCACCGGTTCGCTCCGCCACTTGGTCCAAGAAGGGAGCCGACTGAATGTAAGCCAGCCGGGCTGCTTCAATCCGGGCGAACTCACCCGACCTATAGTCCTCCAACTCCTTCTTGAGCCGAGCGAGCTCAGTGTCCTTCCCCTGGATGGTGGTATCCCGAGCTGCCAACTGTTTCTCCTTGCCGATTAGCTGAGCTTCCAGACCTTGGAAAGCTTCTTGCTGAGCGAGTAGCTCCGTCTCTTTGTTTTTCAGAGTGAGCTAGGTCTGCTGGTGAGCGGCGTCTAATTCCTTCAATTGCCGGTGAAGACCCTTAGCCTCGGCGGCTTTCTTATCCCAATCGGAACGGGCGCGAGTGTTGCGAGCTTGAAGGATCTTGTTCTCACCCTCCAGGGCCACCCGGTTCGATAGCCGTTCTACCTCCACGGATCAGGGGCGAGCTAAGCCTAGAGTTGGCACCCAGGTGCTAGCCAGCGTTCGATCGGAGGGAGAAGGCAAGGCGACCTGACCCTCCGAGGCCGGCGTTGGGGATGGAGGCGCACTCGACGGGAGGACCAGCTGGCGGCGCTTCCTGACCAAGCTAGCAGGAGGCCCCTGCTCCGTTTCTTCTTCGTCCTCTCTCTGAGTGGAGGTTCCCTCGCCGGCCGCTCGGGCTGTTGTCCCCGAACCTCCAGCTGGAAGATCCCCTTCCGGATCATCTGCGATTTCAAGTCGCTCGGGAACGGGGGCAACATTCACCGGTGGCATTGCCCGAGCAGCCGCCAGTTGGGCGGCCAGAGCCTCCATGGCTTCTTCCTCCCGCTCCAATACGGCATCAACCCTAGCGCTATACATGACTTCGGCTGCACAAAGGAAAAAGTTTTAGTTAGCATTAACAAACTTACAAATCGAATAGAGACGTACCGAGGGTGCCGGGTAGCTCCGCCGAGACTTGGCTCAGCCGGAAGAGATACAACATACCCTCGATCAGTAGCTTGCCCGCGTGGTATCGGGCTCCCCCGAGCTTGGAGAAGGCAGATCGGTAGCCCGGATCTGAACGAAGATTCTTGGGCAGTTGAGGGTGGTCGGGCAGGTTCTCTACCCACGCAGTAGGCCAGTTCGGTCGGGGGATGGATTGGATATAGAAAAAGTGAGATTTCCAGCCCTTATTGGATGAAGGGACCTTCTCTAAGAAGGTCGAGTTAATGCGAGCTTGGAAGTAGAAATTCCCGGGTTCTTGTTTCTTGAGATAGTAGAAGTAGTGAAACACCCGAGGTTCCAGAGGGATTTTATGGGCAGTGAAGATGATCACGGTGCCGCACAAGATTCGGATCGAGTTGGGGGCCAATTGAGACAATGAAACCTGGAAGTAGCGACATATCTCGCGAAAGAAGGGATGTAGGGGAAAGTGCAGGCCGGTCAACAGTTGATCAGAGAAGACGGTGAAATAACTTAAGGGGGGCTCGTGTGGCCGACCCCGACGGTCGGGAAGAGCCATTGCGTGGTCTTCGGGGATTAGGTAATCTATACGCAAGGTTTCTAGTTGACCTAAGGTTAGTGAAGAACGGGTAGTCAAATACCATGGCTCGGGGGGCGCAGACGATTCGACCATCAAAACGAAGTCGGAAAAGACACAACAAAGGCTCGGCAAAGGAAAGGAGTACCTAAAATTGAAGTTCGCCGAAACACTGTTCGTCGGAATCGAGAAGGTCGGGTGGCGGAGATCGGACAAAAGTCAGAGAGAAGGCGAAGGTCGGGATAAAAAAGGGTAAAATGAGGAGTTAAGCCTATTTATACCGCAGGTAAAACTAGGAGGGCCGTCCGATGGAGGAAAGGAAAATAGCGGGGCGGGCTCCTCGCCGTCTGATCTGTGCCATTTCTCAGACCTCGAAGCTTCGCTCACACGTCGCACGAACCACGCCAGTGACGCTTCGTTACCAGAGACCTCCAGTTGGGAAATGACACGTGGTCTTGCATTAATGGGGATTTGATGGAGGATACGACATTTAAAGAAGAAGATTAACCATACGATGTGACGCGCGGGAAGGCGAGAAAAAGGTAGGCCGACCGAGCAGGGAGCCTAGTCAGTCGGACTGAACTCCTCCTTCGACTAGACTTGAGAGGAAGGCTTGTGATCCGGGTGAATGATTTCTTAGAAGGATTAGGGGCTCGGTCGGGTTCGATTGTCGCTCTGAACCTGTAGTAAATAGGCCGGGCCAAGGGTCATCCGAGGTCTGGCACTCGGGGTCGGTCATCTGAGGTCGGGACACTCAGGGTCGGTCACCCGAGGTCGGGACACTCGGGGTCGGTCACCCAAGGTCGGGCACCCGGGGTCGGTCGCCTGAGGTCGGGCCCTCAGAGTCAGTTATCGGAGTCAGGCATTCGCGATCACGGTGGGATGGCCGAACAATTATAGGCTGTCCCTATCAATATTCAGAGGATAACCCCCTCGCATAATCATTGCCTGACAGAGCCGCCAAGAGTTAATAGGGAACAGAAGAGACAGCTTAGACAGGGTGTCAGGCGGCTACAACGGTCTCACAACATTAATACGGCTGTCACTATCACAATCTGTCAACTAATCCTCCCTTAATGAAATTTGTCAGCCCTGACACAACAGAGAGGTTCCTCTCCCCTATATAAACCCCCCTTTGGGCTTCAACGGGGGATCACTGCCATTTTGCAACCACGCCACCATATTGTGAGTCTCTTTTTGGTCCGAGCCGAGTGACTTGAGTCGGATTCCTGCTTAAGCCCGGGTCAGACCCCCGAGCTACCGCAGACCGGGTCGTCTTGGTTAGATCGAGTCTTCCGAGTGAGAATCGATCTTCGTTTGTCGACAGGATCAAGTAGATATGTAATTTGATAAATTGAATTCAAAATAAAGTGTGGTTTTTGGATATTTAAAAAACCTTTTAAACCATTATTAATTTGGGCCGGTTAGGAGTGGCCTAAAAAGGCCCACCCCGAAAAGATATTGGCGGATAACACATGGACGAAGAATTGACACACTTCTCGCTTTGCCAGCCAGTAGTGCTTCGTCACCCAAGACATACCCACCAATCACTAATGACAAACTGCGCATTATACAGCCGCACCCACATACAGTCGATTTCGTACATGGACGGAGGGTTCACGGAAGGCGTCATTTGCTTTCCCAGTGACTGAAAGCATCACCGACGCTCTCCGCAGCGCCGGCGATGGCCGTCCTCACCGCCTCCGCCTGCTCGACCTATCGCCTGGCGATTCGCTCGGAGGCGCACTCGGCGGAGGAGGACCCCTCGCCGACTCTCCCCACCCGCATCGTCCTCCCTAAGAAGAAGCCGGTCAAGTGGTCCACTGGCGTCGCTCCCGGCGAGTACGGGGGGCCCCCTACCACCACCAAGCTTAGGAAGTACTGGGGCGGGGGCGACGAGGATCCCGTCACCGCCACCGATGACTTCATCTGGAACAAAGAGTTTCTAGGCCGCATGCAGCAGCTCCTCGACGGAGACCAATCGAACCCTAATTCTGTTCCTTCTCTGGTAACTTATACCTTCTGACCTCGAATATACCTACGACTCTCATGATTTCATATTTGAATTCATATCATTTAACAGAACAAGGAGCCCGTTTCAGGATTCCTAAGCCTTAATCGATCCATGAGCCTTGACAGGTTTATCATCACCTCTTGTTTTCCTATTGAAAAATTATTTTTACTATTTTTTAGTCCTATGAATTGAGAGCAAGTGTGCCATTTGCAGCATGGAGGTCGATCTTAGCAAAGAATTGATGCCACCGCCAAAGCCGGTGTTGGAGCAGCAGGTAGAAGCCGCAAGGAATGGTCTTTCTTTCACCGAAGTGAGTTTTTTTTATCTATGTCGATGTTAAAGTGAGGAACTTGATTCATTGAATTGACTGATTGAACTATTTACTTTTTCTTGATAGATCGTTAATGATGCTTCATCACCGAGATGGAGGTTTGTTCCTACACGAAGGGAGCAAGCAAAGTGGGATAGAGCAACTAAGGCAGCCACCGGTGGTAGTGTAAGTAATGACAATTGTTAAGTTCTTCCCATGATTAGTGTCCTATATTCATTGTGCCTTCAGAGTTCAAAATTTATCTAGGTATCACAACTAAACAAGTCTCTAAGACCGCTGAATTGATTAGAGATTGCTCTAATGCAATTTGCAATTTTCTAGAATCCATCTCCAAGAATCATACACTAGTACATTCAAATCCAATGTCTCTAGAATATGAAATAACTTCAACCATTGGCCTACATGATGGAATCTGTCTCCATTGGTAGAACGAAATAAATACATATAGCGAAACAATTATGTGTACTATATTCATTGTTCCTTCAGAGTTCAAAATTTATGTAGATATCACAACTTCACAAGTGTCTCTAAGACAGCTAAATTGATTAGAGATTGCTCTAATGCAATTTGTAATTTTCTAGAATCCATCTCCCCAAATCTTACACTTGTACATTCAAATCTAATGTCTCTAGAATATGAAATAACTTCAACCATTGGCCTCCATTAGTAGAACAAAACAAATACATATAACAGAAACAATTAGGTGTGCTTCAGCATAAGATTATATCTTCAAAGAGAATCCATATCCAGGTAATATGAAAGAAAAAATTGAAATAAAAATTGGACAAATCATTGTTTACACATTGTACTAGATACCTCTCAATCCTTTATAGGTTCTTCTCTCAACATAGATCCAAAAGTGAAAAGCTTCACCTTTAGTGTTTGTCTGGCATTACTCTCCTCGAGAAAACATATCTCTTTTACAAGTCTTTCGATCTCTTGTAATATTCAAATGTACCTCACAATGTCTTCTAGGCTTCTAAGCACATCACTTGTGAAAAAGGACATTTGATATAACTAAAGAGGCACTACTACAACTAAATTTAAACATTTGCTGCAACTTAACGAAGACACTTACTGTAATTAAATAAAAAGAATGATATGACTAAACGAGTGCATCAGCATTCTAGTAAATTTTCCTTTGCCAGAATGATGGCATCTGCTATAATTAAGTGAAGGTATTTGCTATAATAAATATGAAAAAAGACATCCACCTCATTAAAAAATTAATAAAAATGCTTTAAGATTGGTGTTGCCAAAATTGTGTAGCACCAATGCAGGCACCACCCTTCACATATCCGGTCATTGACAGGTGCCTTTACATGTAAGTTTTATCCATACTTGTGTACTCAGCCCCATATTCCATTTCTATTCCTCTATCGAAATATAAATCTTACTTATTTCTACTTTAACTATGAAAAGGCCATTAATTGGAAAAAAAAGACAATTCCCTTTCATCGAAATTTCATTTTTGTTTTCACCATATGACTTTGTAAGATTCTAAAGCTTTGCAGGAACTTATTTTGCGTGAGTCAAGACGGGATCGAGGTGATCCAAAGGTATTGGCAGCACAGTCACGACAACAGTATCTAAAGGTAAAACTCATTAGAGAGGAATACATATATGATAAAACTCTTATGTTAAGCATACTGTGTTCCTTTAATTCTTTATTAGATCCACTATTATTGATGTGGCAGTTATCTGTTAACCTTCTCTAGACATTGTATTGCTGTGCTGTTCTTGCAGTTGAAACAGAACTTACAAATCCTTACTGCCAGTATAGGTGGAATTGGAGTTGTATCTGCATATTTTACCTACACTCCTGAAATTGCAGTTAGGTAAGACAGCATCACAATCATCAATTTTTATCTGTTCACGAATCATCTCCATCACTGTGATCCCTGTTAATTGTGTTATAAGTATGAGGGAGCTCAATTCAACTTAAAATCCATGCATTGATGTGGGTGACAGAGCCCAAAATGGATGCTTAGGTGGAGACCTTTTTTGTATTTAAACATATTATTAGAACTTTCATTTAGAAATGTGAGATTAAGTGGTAATATAACCTCACTTTTTATTATCTTTAAGATGCCTCCGGAAGCTCAACAAAATTAGAAAATGAGGGGCTGACTCTAATATCATATTTAAGTTCAAGAGGGAGGCCGGGAGCTCAATCTAATCCAAAATCTCAGGGCACTTAGATAGGGTACCTTTATGCATTCAAGCGTGTTATAAGAATCCCCATGCAGATGAGGGGTCTAAAGAGGTGGTGTTTTGTCATACACATCACTTGTCACTTATCACTTATCTTCCAAGAGATTCCTTTTTCCCTCGTCTGGTTTTGATTGTATTATTGAGCGGAATTACATTGAAGTAATTCACTAATTAATTTCTTCATCCTTGCTATCTTAGCTTATTTTTGCCCCTCTTTGAAACTATTTCTAGCAATATCTCAAATTACGTTAAAAATATATTTGCTAGCAAGTTTTATTTCTAGGATAGGAAATTTGACAATTTTATTGCTTCAGCTTTGGTGCAGGATTGATTGGTTCATTGGTGTACATACGGATGCTAGGCAATACGGTCGACTCAATGGCAAATGGTGCAAAAGGGATAATGAAGTATGTGGCATCAATATGATTTTTTCCCCTAGTGAAATTAAGAACCCTCTACATGAAAGTAGTCACTAGTCACTTCTCTATCCATAAATAGGATACGATCATGCTTACTCATGAGGTTGTAAATACTAGGGTCCTTGTGGTACAAGAAATAGAATAGACAAAATATTAACTATCCATTTGACTTGATTGACCCATTTGACTCACTGCACTTGATTGGCCCATTCAATTCATTTCCTTGATCTTTTTTGTTTGGTCAGTTAGCATGCTTGGAAACTCAACTAATCCGAACAACTAATTTGATCTAACCCACTCAACTACCCTTCTTGATCCACTTGACCCAACTTGCTCAGCCCCTTGGCTGTATCTAGTGCAGTCAACCTGACTAGTGCATTTGGCCATACGATATGTCTGAGTTATGTTCGACCGATTAATCTGGTTTGCCTACCTAGTCATGCCCTACTGAATCGCTTGATCGAATTGACCTAATCAATCCATTATTCTATCATCAAATTAAAAAAAATGCCTCCATAGTTTAGTTGATCTCAAGATGTCCTTAAGGTTTCTATTTGGCTATTAAGATGCTCTCTCTCTAACAATTGATACTTTAGAATGCTAAAATAGATAGTTTGGCCTTATCATGCTGACATTACCAAAAATTTGAGTATTATTTAAAAAAAAAAAGACATTAAACTTTGGGGAATATGGTAATAATTTCCCTTCTTTTTTCCATGGGCACTAACAAAATGTTTCTTGGTTGGCAGAGGAGCGGTTGGACAACCACGGCTACTAGTTCCAGTTGTACTAGTGATGATGTTTAACAGGTGGAACGAGTAAGTTCCCTGCACCCCAAAAAGTATTTTCTCAATATGCTACATTAATTTTTTTATTTCTGCAAAATTTTCATGTAAATAATTTTCCTTCAGTTATGAGCACAAAGAATTAAATAAGTTATATGATTAATATTTAACATTATAAGTTAAATATCCATAACTAAATATATCAAAATATCTCTATAATGTTAACCACTCATATTCTAAGCACATGGCAACCAAACATACTAATGTATATTCAAAAGTCTCCAAGACTTAACTCAAGAATTCTTAATTTTTTAATAGCAGTGCTTTACTATTAAAGTTAATTATGTACAAATCTCACTCGACAAATTTCTCCTGTTAATTAGTCATTGAGTTGACTAATGAATGATTTTACAATGCAGGTAACTAAATTTAAAGTTATTTAAATGTTTATATAATTTAAACTTGTAGCAGGTTGGGTTACTTGGTATTTTGAGTCAGATATCCATATCCCACTAAAATACAAAATACATTACATCTTTTTGATCCGTGAATCATAATCAAAATACTATAAATTTTTAGATAAGATATCCATCGGTTTAGATTTTCTGTACATGCCATATTTTCTTATTAACAAAAGTTTTTTCCCCTTGTATCATTCAGGGTATTAGTACCAGATTATGGTTTTATGCACTTAGAGCTGATACCAATGCTGCTTGGGTTCTTCACCTACAAGGTTGCTACTTTTGCCCAAGCGCTCCAGGAGGCCATCAACATAGTCAATAGGAAGAGCTAAGCATGAACAAGAAACATCACCGAGTAGCAGTTGCTTTTCATAACGAGTTTCAGTATTTATTGTTCTTTCTTTTGGGTATCTTTCATTTATGCAAACAGACCTTTAATGTCTTATAAGGATCGAATGGTAAATGGAGAACACAATTTCTCAAAAGAAATTTCTCTATTTAAGATCATTTGTAAGATGTAGAACAAAAAACAAACGAAGTAGCAAACAAAAAAAAAAAAAAATCGAAGTGTACGTTTGTTCGTGGTATTGTTTTTCTTTTGCTTTTCTGTTGATGACCTATGGATTGAGCATAAATAGAATGATACAGTTACAACACAATAAGAACCCGCACAGAGTCAATGAAATGATTTCTTGATTTAACTGCACCATACAAGTCAACGTGTTAAATTTAACATATTTAATTTATTTTGGATAAGTTTATTCCTATCACTTAATAGGGCAAATCGCTAATCCGAAGTTTATGCAACGATTGGCGAACCATTAGGATTTATAAGTGTTTGTTTCAATATAGTTAATTAATTAATTCAATTTAAATGACTTTTTTCTATATCAATGATTTGATTACCAATATGACATGAAAATGACGTGTTTAAGCCGTTGTTTATTTGAAAATTTGATTTTGCCGGCAGCAATGATGCGGGATGAAACCTAACTTTAGTAAATTAATATTAGTGAAAATTGTATGTATAATTGAGTTGATCATCATCGAAATTAATTGACGTAAGATAGATATTGGATGACAATTTAAAAAATAAATAAAATTAATATTTAATTCGAGCCCTGGACTATGCTAAGTGACAAGCACACATTGAGAATCGCTAGACCATGGACTAACACTTATACTTTCTTCTTTTTTTTCTTTTGTTTTTTTTGACAAAGACTGTCACCTGTACTTTCGAATTTACTGTGTGTGAATGGATCGGATTTAATCATCTAAGGAATAGTCATATAAGTAAAACTTAACCCCAAAAAAATGTTTAATTTGATAGTAGCGGTTTCATATTTAAGTGTATAATTTGATGATAGGCTTATTGGCACTTTAACAAATGTTAAATCAAATTTTTAACGTGTTATATATATATATATATATATATATATA